>KZ061678.1:24553-49425 GCA_002091835.1 Anopheles maculatus | reverse complement strand
CCGAGCCAATCAACCCTTCCCCTGCTGGACATGGCTGCTCCGTGCGGCCGTAAACGCACTACACACATCGGGCACAAAAATGTTCCTTCCGAGTTCCGAGCAACTTAAACTCGGACGTTGAGATGCTGTGCTTCGCATGGTATGGGCACCCTCACACACCGAGCCCCTCTCTCTCTCTCTTTCTCTCGCTCTTTTCTGTACTCTTTTCTTATCTTCCATATCGTTCATCGACACACACACGCACACATACCGCCCAGAACAGAAGTGGAAATGATGGTAAATACCATGAGGGTGGACTTGGTACAAACACTCACGGTGCGTTCTTCCTTGGGTGGCCGAACAGGCCGAAGCTGTGCGACTGTAAACGAGCGAATGGACCGTCCGTGGAAGGAGGCCAGTCATTCCCACCGGTTTTTCAGCGGAAAATTCGGGATGGGTATGGTATTGTTTTGGCACTATAGGCGGGTGTTTGATTTTGTGACCAAATCTGAAAAAAAGATATCACAAAATTGCATACTTTTAGGCGCATTCAGTTCGAGTGCTAGCAAACTACAAATTACGCCTAAATCTATGCAATATACGTGACATTAGTTTGTTTATTTTAATATTTTTGTGTTTTCCTCTACTAAAACTATATTTACTCTGAGAAATAGCTCTAAAAATCTCATCTCATCCTCAAAATTCATATATTAAATATGAGAAAAAAAAACCGGTTAACTTCCATCAGACCGACACACTGTGCCACGCGTGTTGCAGAACAGTGGAGTCGAAGTAAAAGAAACGGTCAGATGAATGGCCAGCTGAGAAAGTGGGAAAGATTGTAGGCAAAGCAACAGACCATCCTTAACAACCCTGCCTAGTCATAGACACATTTGGCCGGCGTGGACTAGTCATTGCGTCGAGTTTTTCCCTCCCGCGTGCTTTCACACTGCTCCTGGCCCCACCGGTTCGCCAGTGCCTTTCTCTGTTCTTCTGGTGTGGCAAGAACATAAATTACAATATGTACGGGAGCAGGCCAGAGCATCGGTCGAGAGACGGCAGTGTCCAGGCGACGTGACGCAACAGCAACAGCAGCAGCAGCAGGACAAACGAACGGCTTTGCAGTGAAAGGGTGACACGCATAATTTACTCTCAACTCCCACCGGCCGGCCTCCCACCACCTCTCCACGCCGCACTCTCTCTCTCTCCACAAACAGCCCAACATCCTTTTAATGGTGTGTGAGGAGAAAGCAAAGCAGAATTTTTGAAACCAGGCCTCGAGTTCGAGAGCAGGATTATGTGTGCGTTTGTTTGTGCGTGTGTCTGTGTGTGTATTTTACAACATGCGTATACATATTATGCGCTGTACATAGGGACCGTTGGCCACTGCGCTGTTCGGTGGTCACCGTATCGAGGTATCGAGGAGCAACGGGACGACGGGACGAGATAGAAAGGGGTTTTTCAAAAGCTTAAAACCATGTGGGGGCCAGAAAGAGGCTATTTTCTTCCACGACCAAGAAAGAAGCGAACCACAGGGAAGACGAGTCCTGGGCCTGGTGATACGGGCCGGGGACAGTGCGCCGAGCATTACATAGGTATAGGTCGATGGAAATGTAAAGCAGTAAAATTGCGTCCGCTTTTCCGATGGGGATGGGTTGTGCTGTTTGCGGAGGGGCTGGTGGTGGGAACAGGGTACAAACAGATAACGTCCGAAAGTGGTATGTGTGTGTGTGTATGTATGTGTGGTGAAGGCCGGTCGTATGTGTGGTAATGTATGGGAAGAATTCACCATTGCCCACCGGGTTTTTGCCAGGCGATGCGGACGGGACGGTTGGTATGGGTTGGACGGTCTTCGCATTTTGGACACGACTTTCCTTTCGGAACCACTTTCCCCGCTTTCCGTTTGCCCACGGAGGAACATTCTAAACCGTCCAACTCAGCTCCGAGCCCGCCACACGGAAGGCTTCAGCGTCCGTGCTGTTGTGTTTTCGTTTCATCTTTATGTGAACCGAGAAAAAGGGGCAGGGTACGGCGAGAATGGGGACGAGGACACGAAGCCACGCATAAAATCGAAAGTAGTTTCGACTGTGGTTCGGTCTCTGCGAACAGAGAACGGATGTGTGTCCTTGATGTTTACCGTGGAAAGTGCGCTGTTGAAAAGTTGTCTATTTTGTCCGTGAAGGAAACTAGAAATAGAGTTACAATTGGTGCAAAGGATGTTGAAGTTTTGCGTTTGTAACAACATTTAAATAGAGAAATCTTCTCTTAGTTTCTATCGTGGTTGTTCTATAGATGCTGAAGGTCGCTTTTAACATCTGTTTTATGCCGTACTTTCCTGCCGTCTCATTCTCAGCAAAACAAAACAATAAATTCTTAAGCTCTGGGACATCTACCCAACATAAACTTCTTACTCTAGCCACTAACGATTCACTATTGATGATGTTGTACAAGTATTCCACATAGAATGATCACAGATAAGCAAGGAAAACATAGAAAATTGTATGGATAAAACCAAGCAGTAAGTTATCGTACACCGAATGGTCAAAGTATTGCGATTAGAAGTTTTTATCCTAATTGAGCATACTATGTCCAGCAACGTTAATGCCAGTAAGATAACAGGTGGTGCTTGTCAGGTTAAATAGAACGTGAAAATGAGCGTAAAGTACGCCTGTTGCGAAAAGTTTTCTTACGATTCAGAAGCATATGGCGAGTTGTTGTGTTGTGCCAATTGCATACTTTTAGGAGCATTTGGTTAATCGCTTGGTAGAGACAGATTCAACACAACAGATTAAACCATTAAGAAGCGGTTTTAATAAATTAAAACGCGTTTTAACTGTAGTACGATAACGAACATAGTTTTTTAACGTATTACAAATTTTTAGTTATAAAAACGAGAGAAAAATAAATACTTCTCGTAAGCTACAAGGCGTCTCCATCAGTCACCATCAAATTTATTTTAAATTACTTAAATATTCTAATTTTCTATTCCATGTAAATGCTTTTTTCATAAATCATTTAAAACATTTCCTGTTCTTCCATTCTAAAAGACTCTAAAACTGCTTCCCCGTTCATAGGAATAAAGTTATTCCTGCTCTCAACTTCGATGAAACTTACTATTGAAACACTCTTCCAAAGCGTCGAATGCAATATTGAATAGCTCTAAGAAATTCAAAACATAACAAACAGGTGCAAACGAAGCATTCTTTTCACCTCGTGGTCTCTTCCCCCGTACACACGTTGTTCCAGTGTCTACAGATGTCGGCACCGTTTCGGATTGAAGCGATTGCCCGTGTGTGTCCTGTCCTGTACGTAAATATTCCCACATGAACAGCCCCGGATGGTTTTGCAAAATCTCAGCCCAAATCACAAGACACTCGCCGTACGCTGCGGAACGTTTCGGGGCGAAAGTTGTTGGCTGCTGCCATCCTCCAAATCGAACCACCAACCGAGCCTCGGCTCACCAACAACCGGTAATGAATTATTTAACAGGCCAAACCAACCCCGTTGCGAAACGTGCTCGCGCCTGTCGTTGACATGTTGTCAGCGTAAGAACATTTTATAGTTGCTTGATAAATATTCAAACACTTTCACCACCACCCGACAGCGTCGTTCGATGCTCGTTCCAGTGTAGTTTTCTTTGTGCCGTGCGAGTGAAAGGTTTCTCGACTGTAAAGTGTTGCTTCGTGCGTGCGTGAATGTGTGCAAGGTAGGCGAAAAGCGATTGGCGTTGGCGGCACGGAACACTAATTACGCTCGGACGTCAATATCAATTTGGTCCTTGTCAACTGCGGCTGTAATCAACCGTCGAATCGGTCAGTGATTGAAGTGGCGTTAGGGATTTGAGATGGAGCCGGTTTGCTTTGACGGTAGGCATTTATTAGTAATAACAATCAATCCTTTCTGTTTAATGAAGTTATTAGGTGAAAGTGGCAGTTGTCGTTACAGGGTGCCAAAGGGTCCGTTGGTCCACCGAAACGTTAATCTAAAATAAAAGTATAAAGTAGTATTTAAAATTTTTCCAACGACATGATGAAAACCTCCTTTGTTTTAGTAGGTAGAACCGATATGAAATGCATTCTCGCACGTCCCAATTGCTCGTGAATTCTTCAACGCGTTTACATAACCAAGCCCACGAACCGTTGCGCAACCAGCTGCAGTTGAAATGAGCAGCAAAGTCATTATGCACCACCGACTGCAGTTAACGTGCCGCGATAATTCGTTATGATTTAAACTTAAACAAACGTCCGCCTCCACCCGAAAGATAAGCAACGCTTTGGCACGCAAATACACCTCCAGTTTTCTAATGCTTTGCCTAACTTTTCTCTCCCGCCAAAGTGGGCGCTATAATTGTTGTTTAAACGGGTAACAACTCTTCACCGTGTGCACTCGGCGCAAACGATCAGCCTAGAACCTCCCGGCAGCTCGCTAGATAAACGAACAACTTTCCAACACACTCTGGGCGCAAGAATTTCAAAACCTTAACCTCAACACACAGCCAGGAAGCGGGTAGTTGCGTGTCGAGCGTCCATTTCTAGCCATGAGCGTCTTCGGAAAGCGTTGCGTGACTTAACCCCGTGGGTAAGCCTTTTAAACGGTGATGCCTATTAAATCACTGTGCAGGCCAAAGCAGAGACTGAGGTTCAGACCGTTGGACATTGCTCGAATCGAAACCAACCAAACCTCATAACCGAGACAGATTTAATCCACCTCAAACCACCGGAAGGCATACGGTGCCGTTGAAGTTTCACACGATTTGTTTTCATTTCGGTATCGTGGTACGGATTGGTGGCGTTTGGTGAACACATGTATTGTTTCTCGGAATTGGAGCTGACTTTGCGAGGGTGCACATGTGTACCAAACAAAGGGGGAGCCATGTTTGCCCAGAAGCTATTTGTAATAACGCCATACGAGCTGGGGATTATACGCTCATCAGTCTGCTACACGGGAAAGCTTGTAAGAGCAGCTTGTCAAATGAGCTGTAAATGATTGAGGATAAGCAATTTCTTATTGAATGGCTGTAAATTTGTCGTTCAAATAGATAAAAAACTAAAAATTGTTTGAGAATTGCATACTTTAAGGCGAAAGAACAATCGTCTTATTTAAGTTGACAATTATTTCGAATAAAAAGCTCCAATTTTAATTTTAATCGTTCACATTATGTTCCCTTTTGCTTATCTGTTATATTTACTACGCGAATTGCATACTGTCAGGCGTTTATAATTGAAATACGCTTCCAAGTTAAGATTTTTCGAAGGTTGCGCTATAAAATTGCACTTTTTTCTAAACAATTGTACGAATACAGAAAATAGATTCATAAATTGTTTGGATACTGACCTCAAATTCGATTGACTTTTCTGTTACAGACATTTTATACCACGAAGAACTAAACCATCAAAGTATGCAATCTGCTCCCAAACAAAAAGAAGAGGCAGGCTTTTTCTATTTCAAAGCCTTCAAACGGCTCTTTGTGTAAATATTACATCGCGTAAAACCACGATCGGTTCAATAACAATCGTGTCACAAATGTAATGCCACATATATATTTATTTTATTTTATTCTCATCCGCTTGATCCGCTGCCTCTTACTGCTTGTAAGCCAGCCTAAACGATGGAATTACCCATTCTCCCATCCGCACACATCAAAGCCACTTCAAGTGGAACCTTGCACGGTCTCACCGCTACTGTGGCGGTCGGTAATAAATAGTAACAGCTTTATGCATCAATCAGCGCCACCAAACACGGAAACATAAACGTCGTCCAGATTCATCGAAGCTTATTGATATTTTTAATACATTTTCTTACGGCACGCCGCACACCAACCAACGACATGCGCCGCCATAACAAAGTATTGCTACGAACAAAAGCCCACAACACCTTCGTAGGCAGACTCACACGGTAACTGGGCATAAATCGAAACTGGGCAATTTTTATTAAAACCCATTTCCTACAAATCTGCCCCCGATACTTCCGCCCACCGGTACGCGTACATTAATCCGGCACACGAGAACCAATTTCCAGTACGCAACCGGTTTCGTTCCTTCTGCGAGAGTTATGATCTAGCATGAAGGGTGGAAATTTTTGCGATAACCGCAATAAAAGCGGGAAATACTCGTCATAAATATCTTGCTCGAGGAGATGGTTGTTTTTTCCTTTTGCTTCTTGGAGCTGTATCCACTCGGACAGGCAACAGGTAGATTGGCAAGTGTCTCGACCACACCTTGAGCGGTAGATTTGAAAATAAAATGTCACCCTTGCAAATAAACGGTCGGTGTGTGGTTTTATTGCGTCCCT
The DNA here is from genome assembly GCA_002091835.1 of Anopheles maculatus. Classification (NCBI taxonomy): domain Eukaryota; kingdom Metazoa; phylum Arthropoda; class Insecta; order Diptera; family Culicidae; genus Anopheles; species Anopheles maculatus. The sequence goes on along the minus strand of KZ061678.1, from coordinate 43,155 downwards.
TTTCGGGCAGGTGCAGTGTCAACAGGAGTTTTGACAGTTTTTTTTGTTTTTAAAATTAAACTTCGAGTATGTTTACGATTTTTAATCAAATTTTACGTTTCTATCTTGTTTGATTGTGGGAAGAAATTGCTTCATAAATCGTTCCAGCCGCTCATTACTTTGAATTCTTTTTCTGTTACAGTTTAGATACATTATTGCGTCTATTAACTTGCCTACACTGACAGTTTTGACCCACTTAGCAAATCAAATACATAGTAGCAGACAGCCCCCGGATTCATGATTCAATCGTCGGAAGCGAACGCTTTACTTTCATTGCCAGACCCGTCAGGAGACGTCCACCCATATCGAACGCGTAAGGATCCTACCGACCTTCTTCCATTCATGCGTGCCTTTCAACACGATGCCTTCCGTTTGCTCTCTCCATATTTTAAATTCTTTCCTGTTTCCAAACAAATCAACCCGATTCTATCCGTTAGCCTATTTTTCGAAAATTTAATTTTACACCCTCCAACCGATCGATCTGCGAAAGTGTTGCTTGTTGTTTGTGACCGACACAAACAGGCAGCACTAGGAATCGTTGCAAACAAAACAAAAAAGGGCGCTGAAAACAGGGTGGCGTATATTTTTAAAACCGAATGCTTCGCAAAGCTCGATTCCCATTCATCGCATCGAGCGCTGTGTTGGTGAGCGTGCTCGGGGTCAGCTTCAGAAACAAGTCACAACACTAACAGAAGCAGCAACACCAGCATTGGTGGTAGTAAAAGGCTTGTGCAACGAAACGTGTGCACAACCGGAAGCCCAATCGATACTCTTCATTTTTAATGACGGCTCGTTGGCACATTCCAGTTTTTTTTTTGCGCTCGGAAAACGACAGGAAACAGGCTGCTTCTAGCCTAGAACAGGAAGTAAGCTGCACTCGTGCGATACGTAGCTCAGCAGCATTCCAACACGCACGAGTGTTGCCGAACGAGTTGAAACGATATTACACATGGAGGGAAAAAGGAAGGCTTCAGCACACCTCATTACAGTAATCGGGGTTGGTGTGTTGGATGTGTTAAAGTTTTGTTGGTTGTATTTGTAGGAAATATGTTACGGACGGTATTAAAGACTTTTGGTGTGGTACAAATAGCATACCTTCAGGCGTTTATCGGGAGCAAAGGAAGTAAAACTTGCAATCTGCATCACAAAACATCGTTCAGTGTTAAACTCTATTACTCTCAGTAACATCATCTTGAGACAGATTTTAACCCCTGAATGTATGCATCAATTTGGTTTTCACCAACATTTAATGGTTCAGAATGGTTAAAGCATACATTGCATACTACCAGGCGTGAATATCTACTATCTTACTCTAGACACTGGAAATTACTGTATATTTAGCTCATTAGTCCCTAAAAAATATGATCATAGAATAAAGCTTATCCCTAAAGCAACCATGTCCAACACTAAAACTTCCATTAAGACATGAATTAATAATTATTCTAAATTTAAAACACCAATTGCAAACTTTCGTACATCCTCTGCTCTACCTTACCAAGTGGCCAACTAACTTTAATAAACGATAATAGATTTTCACTTGCAATTTCTTGTTTGCTTGCCCACATTCGCGCCACAATCGCACCCTAATGATTCGCATAACTCTCGACCGGATTCACGCAGATGTGCCAACTTCGATCCCAGTCCACGATGTGTGCATAAAGCTTGTGACCAAAAACCACCAAACGACTTCTTTCGCTCGTACCAAGCGCCAGCGTTCAATTGATTATGCATGAAAGGATAATTTCCCAATCGCAGAAACACACACTCAGCCAGTCGCGTGCGTCACACGCGTTGCTATAGGGCTTGTTCTCACCACCTCCAGCAACCTGTGCACCGTCTGTGCACCCCAAAACATCCACCTAAACATCCCCGTAGGGCCAATAAGTAGGGTGAATTGAACCGATTGTTTTCGTAGCGCACAAGCCGACGAACACGAGCACCCGGGAGCTGGAGACGCACACAGGTGGCTCGGGCAAGGTGAAAACTCGCGGAAATCAGCGTGAAAATAACTTTATCGTCCCAAAGCCCCCGTCGCTGTCTCACACCACGCGAAAGTGGCTGTCGAGAATAACACCATTTAGAGCCATAAAACCATAAGCCCAATCGTCGCGACTGCACAGTTATGATCCGCCGCCGGAACCGTGCGCCACGCCACGGAATATCGAGCTGAGGGTGTCTGTGTGTGTGAGTGTCTGTGGTTGGAGTGAGTGGTGTGGTTGTGAAGTGCAGTCGATTTGGTGTTGATTTTCGCGGGAGTTGCTGTTGAAGCCGAAAATGCCTCGTTGATAAACTTTTGCGCCCCATTCCGATTGAGTTCGCGTGTTTCTTTTTCTTTCTTTCTGGAGGGAGCCAAGCACTCGCAAGGCAAGTAATCGAACTCATCCTTATGGTTGTGGTGGATGGAATGCGACTATCTCCGGTTGGGGTTGGGCCAAGATAAAGCTATCTCCCGAGAGGCGTTTGGCGTCTTTACTTTGTGGTACGCCCGTTATAGCATCATTACAAAAACAAATTGATACCATGAGATTTAATTAGCGTCTGCTCACAAAAATGCTTTCAAGTCGCTTCCAAATTATCGTCCCCCGGGGTAGAAGAATTCTTTAACAAGTAACAGAAAGTAAAAAAACTAAAACAAAGCAAGTGACGAAAGACTTGGCTATGCGGGGCAATACACGTGCCACCGGGAAAATCTTCGGTATTCCACGGGAAAGTCATTGGTCTCGTAGCGCAAATTAGAAGGTAAATTTTTAATCAACCACCCCACGGCTGCCCATTTCGGAAGAAACAACCAAGAAAGCAGCAACAGTGTTCTTGGGCGTGGAAAGTAAGCGTTCTTTTGGCACGCCACCAGCAACCGGACGACCGAAAAGCGCGCGACCAATCGTGGTGGTGGATAAATTGTTTTGAAAATCGTTTGCTTCCCTCGCGTTCAATGATCGCTTTCGTAGTGTTGTCGAAGCGGTATGATACCGATAGGCTCTCCAGGACTTCTCAGGGAATTTGGGCGGTAGTGGGGGAAGGTTGGAGTACGCTGTGGTATGCGAGTGGATGGATGAAAAATAATCAACCGAATTGAATCTTAAAAGCTTCGTCCATAATTATGATCAAATATTAATGAAGTGAGCGCAACGAGACGACGGGGAGTTTTCGGTTCGGTTTCGAACTTCAGACTTTGCTTAACTTTAGCAATGTAAACGGACGAAACTGGTGAAGTGGCATGCTGTGTGTGTGATGATGTTAGTCAGTGTACTTAGTTGGACTTGACGAAAGTGTAGTTACTACTCCAGTGAGACGTTTGGAACAAGTCGCAAGAACGAGTTAAATTGACAGCTAATTAGAATGGCTTAAAGCTCGACGATTAAGTTACTTTGAGCCTCAAGTGTGATTCTTTGTTTCTGCTTTATACCGCTTTGTTTGTTCATCATGAATGTTGGCTCTCCGGTCTTCGGAAATAAAAAAATTTGATAATAATTGCATAAATTCAGGCTTTTTTTAGCGTACACTTTGAAAAATTATATTCAAGATATGCAATCCGCACTCCACCCTACACTTTCTTTGATTGAACCAACATTCAATAGAAACATTGGAACAGACTATAAAAACTTGTAATGACTATTGTGATTGCATACCTTTAGGCACCGTTTCGGGTCCCTTGAAAAATAGCATGGTGAATAATTGTTATAAGATGAAGATTTTTAAAGCAGCTTACATCAAATAATAACTTAAATATGTTTAATACATGCGATCTATTTAGACTAGAAAAAAAACTGTGTTTCCAAGCTTCAAGTGAACATTACCTGACGAATTCCCTCACTTTAAATGTCCTTAACTCAAAACAATTTCCACACCCCTCACCCCTAGCGAGTGTGGACTGGCCGCGAACAAATCTTGAACTAAAACCTAAAGTGAGCAAATATCGAGCACACGCGACACATTTCAGGAGGGCGTCCCAGAAAAGCGATATTTAATCCCTTTTTTTGTGCGCGAAGAAAGCGCAACCAGGACCTGTTCTCCCCCAAGAGAGGAGAACCTAAACGAACGAACAACAACAACAAAAAACCTAACCGGGCCCACCTCTCCAAAAAACCATCGACCCTATTCCTTCTAAAAAGGGGCCTTCTTGTGTACGTCTTGTTCTCTGCCTACAGAAGACCCGCCTAAGAACACTCCATCCGTACCGTTCCGAACAATCGTCGGGAGCCCGCTTACGGTAACAGTGATTTTTATTTCCCACCTGAAACCGATTCACTCGACACGGAAATTAATATTTGAAGGAATAATTCCTGTTGCTGAGACCGTACGGTGGTAACGGTAAACTTTTCACACTTCGTCCAACATTGGGCCACCTCAATACACGGGACTTGAAAACGGTAGGGAAACTTCCCGTACTTCCGGTGTGGATAACGTTACCTGGTGCCTTATAATGGAACGAGTACAGACGGGAGATATTCGAGGGTCGTGATTCGAGGGAACTGACATCGATGATGTTTGATGTGGAGAAGATGATGATGTAGCGTAAATTCCAAAACGGATCATGGTGAGGCTTCGAGCAGGCTCACACAAGCACCACACAAAGGTACCATTGCCATTTGCTCATTTCCCCACCCGGGACCCGGGACTACAGGTGTCCTCGTTTGGGATTTCCTTAGGCCCGTAATGCACAACGATGAAATGAGTTCTTTTCATATGAATTCGTTAAGGATATCGGGGTAACGTCTTCAACGGTTGCATTTTCTCATGCAAAATCATGAACCTTTTGCCGGTGCTTCTAATTGACTTTTATGTTTCTCAATTGGCCATTATTGTTTGCACAATGAGTTATGGCTGAAGGAAAGCTGCTCGCTTTATAATTTAAGAAGTTCCAACGATTCGAGATAGTTTCGTTTAATTTATCGCCAACATAAATGACGCTGGTAATTCTGTTTTATGGCTCTCTTCATGTGAGATATTGCTGAGATGGAGTGTAATTTCTTGCAATTATATTTGCTGACATTTAAAGGTAAAATAGTCACATCATTCTTAATTTAAATCAATGCAAAAACATGATGTGTTTTGCAAATTGCATACTTCAAGGCGTTTTTACAAAAGACCTGTTTCGAGGATTATCCTAGCAAGCGTATTCAATGTATTTGCAATGGATTTGATAATTTTAACTGAAAATCATTCTAAAAATATTCAAAACTTTGTCTTTGCAAGTCGAACTCATCTAATACAAATACATCTATAAAAGCAACCCAAACAAAGCTACAAACATCATGCAGCAGCGGAGAACTTAACCACCTTCGAAAACAATACCACCTCATCAATCACGGACAGTTGGCAATGAAAATTGTCAGCAAAAAACCCTGGTGTCTCGGCGCATTCCCTTTCCCCATCACTGTCACTGCCCACCTTTCTCACCTCGACACAAAGCGAGCGTGACATTTAACGAAACCCAAAACCCGCTCGTACAGGATGTGCATCGCTCAAGTGCATCGGATGCTGTCTGCTCGGCCATTGTTTCGCACCTGCACCAACCTAGGAGCTGGGTAGAGCGAACAAACAAAATACAGAAGAAGGGAAAAAAGCCAGCCTTCTGTCACAGTGAAACTGACTTTTCTGACTATTTCTGCCAAAAAAAACCGTGAGAAAGTTCTGTATTTTTCTATCCCAAACTGCACCGTTTTGCATTGTTCGATTGCTGTGCTCTTGTTTGTGGTTGAAATCTATTTCGGGAGTGCTTCTCTTCCTTCTTTGGTGGGTGAGTCGTTTGTTTGCATCTCTTTTTTCTATTCGCCTTGATGCATTTCCTGTCGTTCCTTTGTAAACAACGATCCACGAGATCGATCGAGCTAGCAATGCGCTTGAATTAAAAGTGATTAACGAGGCGAGGATCAGTTTCGCAAATCAATTGCATCTTGGTTACGCATTGTGCCTGTATCCTGTTTCCATGTTTTGCAACTATTCTTTTTGCGAATCTTACAACTACAGCTATCGGCTTCCCTTTTGCAAAAAACATAGAAAGAAAACCCTCAGACAGCCCATACATCACAGTCAATTCCTGTTAAAGGATATTTTTCACATTTGCTGCGCACACACTCACTCATATATCAAATGTCAGTTTGCTACTTTCACAAAGCACAGCGAAAAGCTTTCCCCTACCCGATGTGTTTGTTCCTTCTGCCAACAGTTTCGCTCTCTCTCTCTCTCTTTCGCTCATTAATTTATCTCCCCGGGTTTTTGTTAATGCCATTTTAAGATTTTACTTCGTTTTTCGTTTCAAAACCGATTCCATTTGCTCTATTTCATGTGCGTTTTTCGGGGGTTTTCTTTTGCGCTAGTTCTTCTTCACTTGGTTTGTGTTCTACGATCACCATGTGCAGCACAGCACATTGCCGTGAAGAGCATAAAGATCGAACATTTTCTTCATCTCATTGCTCGTTCTCCGTTTCACGGCCACTTTCTTCAGCATTTTAGTGTCTCTCTGTCTCTGTTCTCTCTTTCTCGCTCTGTTCGTTTTCTTATTCCATTCGCCGTGCCGTCAACAATGTGTTGCTTTTTCCAAGAATTTTGCCCATTCCCAGCTGCCGCATCGCCAGCCCCGCATTCGAATGGATTCGTTGCAATAGCACATTAAACTTTTCTGTTTCTCTCTCTGTCTGTCTGATTTTCTCTTGCTCCTAGAAGAATGAGTAGCCTGCAAGGAATGAACAAGATAAATACCAAAAACTGGCGTGTAGTGCTGCAAGCTGTGAGCATAAATTTATGATTCGAAATAACAATCTTAATGACTTGCATGGTTTTTTTTTTTCGAGATGCTGCAGCAGTTATTCGAATTTTATGTAACTGTACATTGCGATTGGAAAATCTATTTTCCGTAGCGGAAAAGATTATAATCATTTTTTTTAAAGCATGTTGATGTAACAATGTGTTAAAAAAGGAAAACTGAACTACCACTACATTCATTAGCTTCATTTTCTACAAATCGTTACAATTTTGTCACATATAATGTGCTATTTTGTATTAAATTTAAGTATAACTTTTGAACTTTGCTTTTCTATAAAGTTTCATACATTTTCTTTACCTTCTTCTTTCTGCATTAAACGCATCAGCATAATAATTTACTAAATCACGCATTTTAGCCTCGACCTCGAGCAACACAATAGGCTAGGCCACCGTTGACAGGGACGTCTTCGGCGAAAGAAGTAGAAAACTATATTTATTATTTTTTGTTGTCCTTCTTTTGTTCTTCTTCCCGAGTTCTCCATTTTCCACCTCCCACGATTTTCGGGACCGGCACAATCTTATCTCCTTTGCGCTCCCGCTTTGTGCTGTGGTGTTCTTCGTTTTAAATTATTTTCGTAGGCCGTTTCGATTATCCGACACAGGACGAAAAGTGTAAACGAAAAGCAGCACTTTACGAAACAACACCCACAACTTTCAAGCTTTATGTCTAGCAAACACATACACACGTACGTACCTCACAAATAAGCTTCGCTTTGCAATGTGTTTTACGCATTTTTTTTTTGTTTGGTTCCTTCTTTCCTTTCTCTTCGTGTCGCTTCTTATCGTTCGCTCGAGCCGTGCCATTGCTCGACGGAATCTGATCCTGCGTGATCCTTTTTTCCAGCAAACGCATCTCTTATTGCCAGTACCCCTCCCTACGACGGCCATAAAAGCTGGCAATAGAACATAAATAAAAATTTCAAAGCAAAATCGGCAAAGGACAAACGAAGCAGCAGCAGCAAGAAGGTAGAAGAAAATTAACAAAACGAAAACACAACGAACACGATGTGGAAAAGCGACGTACTGAACAGAAAAATGGAAAAATGTCGAATGCAGGCAGGGGAACAGATTAAACAGAGCGAAAAGCGAGATAAATGGCGAATAATCGTAAAGAAAAAAAACGAGAGACAAGGAAAAAATACGAAAAAAAAACACATTAGCACGCACACAATCACTAGATTCGATAGTGCTGAAGCTTCTTAAAGGTGGTGGAAGAAGAACACACCACACGCTGCGTACCGAGGTAGAAAGAAGAAGCACGAAACAATCATAGATTCGTAGACAGTTTGCAGGACGATACGAAGAACGAAAACACAAGCAAAAGGAAGACACCAACAACAGTTTGAAAAATAAATGTGGAAAAACATGAGAACCATGGGAAGCACTTCGGTTTTACGGGAGGATGGAACAAAATGTGTTCTGCACACACACACACGCACACACTGGAGAGTGTCCTTGTTTGTTGTTGGCATTTGCCAAGATGGATGAAACCGACACGACAGGCTTGATAAAACATGTATGAAGTGTTCCGCCAAATATCTCTTTCTATTTCAAATTACTTCTTCTAAAACATCATGAATTTCTTTTTTCGTAAATCTCAAATAATATCTCAACATGCATGAACGATCATATCACATCCAAGCTTGATTTTGAAGAGGGCTCGATGGAAGGATAATTTTAATTACCACCTCTGGAGCAATAATATATTGCCCAACCGAACCGGCTACCCACGGCACGCACACGACGCGAAATAATAAGCTGGCAAGGGAGCAAGAGAGAGCTCTAGAAAGTTCCCATCGATTACAACCAGTGACAGATTGATGAGCAACACTTGGACGGGGAAGGATTATGTTTCGCCTTTGTCTTCCTTCCCTCTTTTAATAAGCTCCACTTTATCCATCCATCCACGGACCGATTTATGCTGTCAGGGCAAAGTGAGATGAATGTCCCCGGCGGGGTTCGTATTCTCTGCTATCATCGCAATCTGTTTGCTGTTTGCCGCGGTGACAAAACAGTAAACGAAAACCCCGCACAGCGTGCCAGGTGAGTTACGTGTGTCGTGAGAGTCGCTGGAAGCAAAGCGCGAGTCCAGCACTCGAGAACGCGCCGTGCTGTGCGTAATGCACCAAAATGATCAAAGACCAATTTCGATTACTTTATTCAATTTCGTTTCAAGTTTCAAGAGGGAAAAAGAAAGAAAGCGCGAGACATTTTGTACATTTAGCACTCCATTAGCGTAATGTGATTTGGGAGGTGAGTACGCTCAATACGGCCACTTGCAAATCGCCAAAGCCAATCGGAATGCGAAACAGTTTCCCGTTCCAAGAAAAGCGAGTTAGATTTTCCTGTTCTGTTTTCGAATATCCGTTCGAGGCTGGCAGCGGCCCACTTCAATCGTATCCTTCGCTTATCCTTTTGTGGATTTTATACTCTCCATTTTTTTTTTTGCCCGGCCTCGGTCGGTGTCCAGCTTTTCATAGAAATCAGCTCAACCGTAACACAGCGGGTATTAGACGCCGGCCGTTCAGGGAGGATTCATTACAGCGCGCATCAGGAGTTGGCTGGATTGGAAATGCATGCCTGCCAGACGTTGTATCCTTCGGTTCTTTTTCCTTAAGTTCAAAGTGAAACACGAGCGATAGAAAGTGACCTAGAAAGGGAAGGACTTGAAAAGCTATTTTCTATTTTTAAACTTCAAGCGAAATGATTGAATCAAGCGGAAAGCGTACCATACATTCTCACTTTCTCTCTGTCACTTGGGCTTCTAATTCCGAATGCAATCGCCGAAATTCATCTCCTTCCCCGGGTGATATAGAACCACCCTTGAGCCATAATTTTCCTTCCCAAAACCGAGGAGAGCGTTCCGAGTGCGTCCCGACCAATAATTCAACCTTTCCACACGGCGTGGTACAAGTTAATTTGATCCACCAAGCGTCCACGGGCAGCGAAAAGCAAGAAACAAATAACAACACCACCTCAGCGTGGACCGCCGTAGTCCACACCAAATGTCACCGTCGGCCGGCTGGACACTGCAGACGGGTTGTGTTCGGGCGCGCTAGTAGCAACTGGTAGCATATTGGACGAGTCGCTCACCAGCGTCGTATCGTTTTATTTTACACACGATCAAGCACGCCTCGCACACACACAGTAGATTAAGATAGTCGGACGCTCAGCCCGATAATGGGTGAAGAGGTGGTTGCTTTGCTACTCTACCTTCACTAACCCTCTCCTTACACCATTAACCAGCGTGGATTTAATCGACTGGCAGGCACAAGATACGTACCAGCTCCAGACAAACCAGCTAAGGTGGAAGGATTTGGAAAAGAAAATCCAAAACACACTGAAAGCTTTGGCGAAAGGCGGAGAGAGAGACAGAGAGCACCCAACAAAAGCAACATTAGATGCAAACGTACACAAACGCACACATACACACTCACACACAGGGGAACGCATGAGCACAATGAATGTGTAATCTGATATCATTGATAATTTATATTCCGCACGCCGACACGCCACCGGCAGCCGCTACGGGAGTTACATTAGCGTACAAAAGCGTGTTGCCCGAGGACAAGGAAATAGACGACATCGACAGCAATTCCACCGAAACTGCAGCCAAACGAGACCCGATTACTGTTTTTTTTTTTGTTTTTTGGAGGGCGAACGTTGGTCAGGGAAATCCTCGCCTCGTGTAGATGCTTTTCTTGCCCGTTCGCTCGATGCTGTCAAGCGTACGCGACCAGCATATGAATCAAGTGGGCTTCGCCTGGACGGTGGCTAGTATTGGAGCCCGGTGTGGATGGGAGGTCTAATAAGGTTTCAAGTTCGCTATCTTATTAGAAGAAGCTATAAACTACCTATTTTAAGTTTTTCAATAGATTTTAAAATTGCAAAGAAATTGAACTTAAGAAGTTGGTGGACTCTTTTCATGTTCAGAGTTCTAAAGCATCGATTGGAGAACTATAACTCTGGATGCTTTCATATAAATAGATGATGTAGAATTATTGTAGAATTATGTTCAATTATAAACATCTCAAAAATCTTAAGGAGATCTCAAAGATGCACATCATTAACATCTCGAAGCCTACACTCGCAAAACTAGAATTTCGTAAAACCTAGATACTTCTCATATATCCCCTGCGACTGCCAAAGACTTCAACATTTGGGAGGATTCCTCTTCAAGGATATTATTTTAGGGAAGTTGTCTTGTTAGGCCAAGACTAATTAAAGACATTTATAGACATTTATGCCCATATTCCTGGATGAAAATAATTACTCATAATAATCAGTTTGTAACTCAGGAATAAGAACTATTTTTAAAGGAATGTATGCCTGTGTTCAGACAAAGGTATCTTCGTAAGTGAGTATCGCTCAATCAGGAACGTTGTATATGGCGGTGATGGTATGAACAAAATCTACTAAATCAAGAAAACTTGATGAAGAATCTTACAGCACCTTGCAATTCGGATTGCGATGAAATCCCCAAAAACTCTAAATATCTTAAAGACGTTACTCTACTTTCAAGAGCTTTAGACTACTGGCACTCTCCCATAGCAACTAAGTCACCTTAACTTCTTCCTTGGTGTCTTACGCTACCGTCAAAACCTTATTACCACTTATCGTGCTGCTGTCCTTCGGATAAAGCTTTTCCTCTTGAAGTTTGATTTACATCACAAACGGTTGGCGTACCAGGAAGAAACGCGACCCCCTAACTACACACAGACAATCTACTTTGGCGATGGACGTACCACACGCACTGCAACCAGTGTCCCCAACTGGACCCGCACAGGGGCAGATGAACTTTAAATTTGTCCGCCTATTGATTGATTGACGGCGGAGCAAATCTGGAGCAACAACTCCAATAGACCTCCGAGGTTTTTCGACGCCGCGCAACCGGACCAGTGTGTGTGCGAGATGATTCTGTTACGCACCCAGACGTTCAGGTGCGCTCGGCATGGGCCTGGGGTTCCTGTTCCACCTTCGGGTGGTGTCCAATATCAGTGACGTTCGCGATTGTGTCGATTATGATGTTACTTCCCCTTACTTCAACTGCCCCAACGCACCCCAAAGCAGCCGTTTAATCTGTCAGATTTCATTTCTCTTCGTGACAGGTTTTCGCTCTCTCTCTCTCTCTGCTTCTAAAGCACACCCGAGACGACATCTGAGCCAACCGGGAGGGAACCGTTCGCTGACAATGTTGTGCCGTCGCATGCGACTGACCGAGCGCCATCTTCAACCGCCGAGGGAACCACTGGAAGGGCCGATCGTACGACCGTGTACAGCACGGAAACTCATGAACCTGGACACTGCCACCAGCAACAGCATCTCCAACGCCACAACCACCATCACCAACAATAACATTGGCAACAGCTCCGCTCACACAATCATCACCATTCCGACCGGCGAGGATGTCGGAGCGAATTGTGAGGGTCAACCGTTTTCACCACGTGGGAGGTAAATGCTTTGTTCTTGCTGTTGAACGAGCCGAGAGATTGCAATTATTTTTGCTTCACCGTTTTTTATGTTTTGTTGCAACAATGCTCACATCATCTCCTTCCCTGATCCTTCTACCTGTGTCCATAAGTCGTTATTAGCTCTCCTCTTTAACAAAGCTTCCATTTCGGCATACTAGTCCTTGAATGTTTCATATTGTTTAGTTTCAATTTCGGTTTCTACCGTGTTTTGCAACAAGTTTTGCAACCACATCCGACGGAAATGAGAGATCCCAACGAAATGTGTCAACCGACCGGCCGAGGTGACAGCCTGTCACAGGGACTTTGCGCTCGCTTCGGTAATTAATCTCATTTCACTGCGTATGACTTTCGAAGCGTTCTTTGTCCTCGTCGCACGCTTCCTTACAAAGTTTTCTATCGGTGCACGTTTCCTGGATTAAATCACCTACCATTTTTATAATACATGCGACACCACCGAACAATATTACAACAAGTACGCACACAATGCGAGCTTTCCTCGGGCAGCAGCTGAGATTCTGCTCGAGATGGAACAAAACATAATTGATTCACCTTTTGCTTTCGACGACCACCGAAGTGACCGGCTGCCGGCTGCCGGCTGCATAACCTAATGCCTTCGAATTATCATTATTATGCTAATCGGTTTATGGCACCGAACTGGCAGAATTTATGGCTCAGTCCGCTACATCCCACCCCGAAAAAAAACTCGTAGGCGCTGTTGGTGGCTGCAGCAATCATCCCGTACTGGGCTTTAAATTAATTAGATTAGATTCCTATCGTCTGTTCTGAAAATGAGTGAATGGGTGGTGTGTGAATTGGGTGTTTGTATGCGTATCTCCACCAAGCAGTGCGATATGATCTACGAGAAGGATATAGTGAGCAGGAATAAAAAAAAAAAAACGAAACAGTAAAGCTAAGCAAACGATGATGCAACTGGTAACAAGAGCAAGATGGATGCTCGTGCTGCATGCTTTATATGAGAGATGTAGCAAACCCATCACAGGAAGGAAAGTAACATGACCTCTACCCGTTGCTCCGCTAGATGGTTCCAGCGTAGATAAGAAATGTTCTGATTTATGGAATTTCTTCGCGAAACAGATGGAACGCCAGGCGAAAATCATTTGCAGAACAGTTTTGAAAGCTAGGAAGCATGCCGTTCTATTCCCTTTTTTGGCAACAATAGGCAGATCATGTAGCTTTTATCTGCTTAGAGATAAAGATAGAAATGTTGATAATGGTGTATTGTATTCTCGGATCTTGTTTTAATGAAACAGGATAATTAATTTTCTGGATTTCTCATTCATTAACGGGAAATAATGAGCAAACAAACTTTAAAGTGTAAACAAACTGGTCCATTCTAAACGTTTGCTTTAGCAGCTCATGATACATAACCCCTAGTTGATCCCACCATTTAAATGCTAACAATATTAATGGCATAGCAACAGAATTGGATCTATGTTAGCGAGTAAGATTGGACCTCAAAATAAACTTCAACATGCTCCAAAAAGAGGTTACAAGCGGTCTCTGCATATTGCAGCTGAGTATCTTTGCTGACTTTTTTTTCTATGTAAATGGTCTGGATAATGAATTTCTAATGAAGGGGCGGCTCGGTGGTGATGCGACAGCGGCGCCGGTCTTCACACGGCAGGACCGAGGTTCAAGTCTCATCTGGGCCGTTCCCCCATACTGAGGATTGACTAACCAACTATGCGGTATCAATTAGTCTAGTAAGCCAGAAATGGCAGGCATGACCTTAAGAGGTCGTTAGGCCAAGTAAGAAGAAGAATGAATTTCTCAGGAAGTCAGAAATGACCTGACAAGTTCCTTCGTTATTGTTGTGACCATAATGTGTTAACCAGAAGTTCCAAAAAATGTTAAAACAACCATGCATGCATCAAAACACCAGTAAAGAACCAGCAGTCTCTAAATACTGCTGCTGGACACCTCGGATCTTGGGACATAGGAAGAAGGACTCTTGAAGAAAACGGCGGGATGTCGACTTTTCAACTTCCATGAACTGCAGACTCTATCATTCCGTTATAAATTTAATGTTCCGAAAGTATCGATGAAAGAGGCTCAATTTTAACTGCAACTACGTTTAAAGAGATCAACGCTTTCCAAATTAAACTACATCTAGGTGAATAATCGGCGACAAAATCCACCTGAGGAACTTTTTTCCTAACATCACGTCTCGCATTAGAGCTCCAATCTTTGTCATGATTCATAGCCGTAATACATTCATCAAAACTGGATGATAATACTCTTCCTAAAAGCCCCTCATTAGTGTTGTCTAGACGTAAACATATAAAATTTAACAATTTGCTATTATTACTAACTATAACCGTTTAATAAATCATTCCCAAAATTACTTTCGCAATACGATTCGTTATCTTCTGCCAGCAGAAAAATAATCTTTAATTTATTGCTCAACTAAACTTTGATGAGGATTCTTCCAAGGTTTAGCGAGAGACCTCTCCTTAAAACCGAATCGTAAACTATTCGCCTTCACGAGAAACTGATTTAATTGAACTGCAAAAAAACACCCGCCATCAACCAACGATGTAAAATCATGTCAATCATAGGCAACGAATCGGCATCATCTGCTTTTGATTTGCATGTCCTAGTCCTGTCCTGTGCGTCTCCTTTTACCTGTGAGGCTGTGCCCAACGTTCAATCTTCGACAAAAAAACAGAAAACAGTTTGCGAAAATATATCTCCACGCAATCTCCACTGAGCGAGGGATGTTCCCCAACTTTAATTAGTACTGAGCACAAAAATTGATAGGAACCCGTGGAACTAGCCCCCACCCCTGGTACATGCTTCTGCGGCACCAGTTCTATGCACCGGCAGCACTAACTTCTAGCCCGGTGCCATATCATTTCGATTGGCTGTCTCTCGGCCTCTTTCGCCGTCTTTGATTTTGGGCTTTTTTTTCTCACAGCTTCGCTGTGGTTCGGTTTGTTGGGTGTGCGTGCGCATGTGTTTGTATGTATATTATCCAATTTCGCTTCATTTCCTGCAATTTATTAGCCCCGCTCCGATCATAATGCGCTCTCATCTGCGCCGGGCTACAAATCTATTTCGGACACTAAATCAAGCGGGCTAAATAAAGGGTGGTGTCTTTTATTTCTCGCCCATCTTCTATACTTTCCCCGTTCTCTCCTTTTCCCCCCATATCACGCACCTTCACCTCGGTATCCATATCAGAGGCGTCTTTGAACATTTTTTTGCTGTTGTTCGTTCAAAACTTTTGGAAAACGCCTTGCACTGCGCAACAAACCGAAATTTGGGGTGGAAAATAATAAAATCAAGAAACGTACCATTTAACCATAGAGGAGCCGCCGTCTGGATGAGCATTCGCCCTCGAGCAGCCCGAGCCCGCGCCACAGCACCAAAGGAAGGAAGTTGACGCGATGGTCTAGGACCGCTTTAAACACGCCCGAGCAACGCGACGACATGCGGCCTCGCAAGCAGCACAATAATCACACATAAAAACGGCACAAAACATATCTATAACTGCGGCTCGGTTCGCGATCACTCTCGTGCATATTGGTGGACGGTGTGTGCGTGCGTCTGTGTGCGGCCTTGTTTCTCATGCGGACTAGTCGCGAACCATCACGAAAAGCGGGGCGGCATCGTTTGATTCCCAAAATTTGATAGCCAATATAGCGCATTCATATAATTAAAAATTTATGTAAATAAGATCTGACGCGTTGCTCGCACGCTCGCTTCCACCACCGTCAGCGCCCACAGTATCCGATTCGCGAAAACGGGCTCCCCAAGTGTCTGGGGGAGAGCCGCGACTTGCCCGTGAGCCCGTATGTCATGTGGGGGGAATAGTTTGCGTGTGTTCCTCTTTTTCTGTTCACAGTCTTTTTTTTTTTGTTGGTGCTCTGCACTCACAGTGACATGCTCAAACACCCCTTCGGTTCGCAGGTCGGTGAGGTCTTCACGGCGCGAGATATAATTCCGTGTAACATCACTCATCAGTTTCGCGACTTATTTTCGCGTGCTGGTCGGTCGGTTCGGGATTGGGCCCTGTTATGCTTCCCAACCCAGCAGACAGGACCCGGTGTACCGTTGCGGCTTCAAGCACAGTTCCCATCCTTCCTTACGCTTCTACAATTCCGAGAACGCGTCCGATGCGCATCAAACGCTTGTTGAACGCAAAAAAAAAACGCCAACCCGGTGGCGCATCGCATCGACCGCCAACTAATGAAGCTAGGATTCATCTTACCACAATGAGCTGGTGAAGAAGCGGGAGCAAAGACAAGCAAAAAATTGGGGAAAAACACATTGGGAACAAAATAACACGCGGGTTGATCACGAGGCCGCGAGCGACAATCGACGACGAAACTGTATCACTATCGTGTAGCTTATGTGTGTGTGTGCATGCAGTTTTGCGTTTTGAGGAGGTGGCCACTCTTAAAACCACCTCGGTTTACACTGAAATGGGATAACTAAGCCAAACATCCTCGTAATAGCCCCAAAACAAATGTCAGTCAAAGGTAATTTCAACCATGCGTTACTGAAAAGAGGGTTTGTTTTCTTGAGATTAGCCGAAGGAAAGTGTGTCACGGATGTTATAAAAGGAGTGTATATAAGGTGGAATGCAGCTAAAACTTATGTTCTAAATAGGCTTTTTTGTCTTGTTTAAGCTCCTACTTTTTGTTCATATAAGACATGATACTTAGTTACGATTCAACCTGTTCGGAGTACTTATGAAAAGCATTTGACGAAAGAAGATCGTGTTCTAAAATAATACATTCCCTGGAGATTAGCTAAGTGGTGGAGAAGCACTCTTATTTAAGAACTCCAAAACCAAGTCTCAGTAAGGCCTCAACTACATACATCTTTAAATAATTAGTCGAGAAATTCAGAATGACCCACCGATAGCTTTCGATGTATCAAATCCCATCAGGACTAAAACTCCTCCTCCATATGGAGAAGAAAACCAGAAATTGCAGTGAATTGGAAGAAAGCTGATACCAACTGAACTTCGCGACAATGATTCAAACTTATCCACATGAACCACGATCGTATTCTTACAACTATAGTCAGTACAAAAGACAAAGAAGTATAGCCGACCACAAATTAAAGCTTTCAGGCATGCAAAATTGGATGAAAATATCTTAAACAATGCAAGACTCTACATTCATCTCCCGAAAAAAATAGCCCATGTCCCTTTTAATAACACACTGTCTATTATTTTGACTTGTCTTACATTCCTGTCCAACATTCTCCAACAGAGCGATATTATCACACTACACCGTTGCATTCCTTTAGTTTGAAAAAAAAACTTAATTCTTCGAACTACTCCCATGAGGCTGCATTCAAGACAAAGCCAAAAACACAAAAGCACAAACGGGAATTTCCCTTCGCTATTCGTGGTTTTGTCTTGCCGAATCCACATCGTCCTCCGCAGCTACCCTGACGAAGTTTGGTGGCGTAATTTTGTTTACGTTTTGCTGCCTTTTTTTTTGTCTCAATCCTACCGTAAATTGTTTCTGTCATCAGCGTTCCGGGACTCGCCAATCACCGTTCCGAAATCCGAACGTCATTAGAAGAAGGAGCATGCGAATATTATCAAACACACACACACACACAAAGCGCACGCCGTGAGTCATTTTCGCCAGTGACACAGAAGTCCACCACGAGATGAACGTCGTTGGTGGCGGCAGAAGCTTGCTGTCTGCTCCAAATAGGCCGGCGTCGAAGATCGGCCGGCGTTGTGACGCAAGTGACAGTGGCTGCGGGTACGCTTCTTGAGTCCTCCCGACATCTCCCATTAGCGAGTCCGTGAGCTAATTCTCACTCCCGAGTTTGTGGCGATCTCAATAAAGTCTGATATGTCTTCACCAAACGAGCACGCACACTGATCGGAGGTCTCTCGTTAGGGGTTCGGCGACACCGACAACTTCGTTGATTCACAAAAGTCCAAGAATAATCGGCGCACACAACAACAAAAAAAGACACATCAACCCTCACAGTTGGAGGCTGCTTTCACACGCTCCGAAACGAGCCCAATCTTTTCGCTCTTCTTGATCCTACTCCCGGACCGGGGGGGTTTTCCAAACGTTTCGCAACAGAGCGAACTGGCAGCGAAGTTCACACACAATCTTACCGCTAGAAGCGCCTCTTGGGACGTGCTTCAAGCCGGCCGCGTTGAATCGTTTGCTGTTAATTTATACATTTTTCTTCCACCGAGCCGCGCATCGTTCCGTGCTGTGGCCTGTATCAAAGATCATTCATGACGCTGCTGATGCTATCGTGAACTCATAATTTGCTTCAAAGATCATCTTCCGCTTGTTTTTTTTCGAACTGTTCTCA
>KZ061678.1:0-24508 GCA_002091835.1 Anopheles maculatus | reverse complement strand
TCGAACCGTTGCAGGAAACAGACCGAAGGGCCCAAAACGCCTCTGATGATTGTTAATTTGAACATCCCGCCCGGTACGGAAACACTGGCACCGAAAAGCGCATCCCGCTCGGAACGTCACAAACTACCCCACTTCTGCATGCAGTATCGCAACTTCGGCAGGTACTGCTCAGCACCACCGGGATGTACGAGCGGGCCCGGGTCCGGAGTTCCGACCGGAGTCGTTGGGACATCAGGCCCTGGCAGTGGTCTCATTCCGCAGATATTCATCCAAAGCTTCGAGCTGCAGGATCGCCGAGCAGTGGACGGACCGGGTGGATCCGGGGAGCACGCTCCACAGCAGGGAAGCCAGCAGTACAACATCATTACCGAGAACGAGGAGGATACGTTCGCGACGCTACTGTTGGACAACATCTCCAACATTTCGCTCGAGATGATACAGCGCCATCAGCAGAAGCTGCTCGGTACGACGGCGTCCTCCATAACGGAGAGTCCGCTCGTCACAGGAGCTACGGGTGGTAGTGCGACCTGTTTCCAGCACGTCGAAGGCTGTAGCAGTATGGAGCGAACGGAGAGCAAGACGTCCACTGACGTTTTGTTGCCCTTGGATGGAAGGATGGATTCGCACGAGGAGCGTGACCGGCAGCCAAGCAGAGGACAGTCAGCTTCGGGTCCTTCCGCTGACCGGCTGGCAGTTACGCAGGAGAGCATGGATGATCAGAATCCAGACATTCCTGCGGGTTACAGATCACTCTGCTACAGAACCCCAAGCCCTAAGACGCGGCAGATCATTCGAGTGGACATTGTTACTAGCAGGGAAAAGTATTGAAGTCTTGCTTAGAGTAGATGACATCGTTGGTGATTGCTTTAATCGTTGAGAAAGATGCGAATAATAATAAATAAACCTCGTTTAGACATGAACAGCTTGTTTTTTGTGCATATCGTCCCAACATTCGATTCTTTCACGTGTACGATTCTACAACCTTCCCGGAAAACGGGCTTTTAGAAAGTTCCTGAAAATAATCGACCACTCCAGGTGAAAGCAACAGCTCGCATCTCTTAACGCATCCCTCAGCTGACAGCTGAACCGAAAATTGGCGATCCTCAGCGATCCGGGACAGCTGTTTGGGGCTCGTGCTCTGCTGCAGCACAACCACCACAACTGGAAACAACAAAACCCTATCCACCCTTTACCCTAATTAGCCTGCCTGCCATCCCATCTCATCGGGGCGCAGCATAACAGCGTTCCGAAATCCAATTTGCTTGCCGCCCCGAAAAAATGCATCAAAAATGAGCTTCTATATGAGCTACAAATTAACTAACGCGCACGCGCTCACACACACACACGGCCATAAACTTGAAGCGGACTGCATCACGGTGAACTACATTGTCGCAAATGATGATGCCGTGTCGATCGAGCCCCGAACAGTGGCGTCGGTGCGTCGTAAAATGATTTTAATAGCGGAAACATTAACCGGTAACACCGGGGCCACCCGATCAGACTGATCGCTTTGTGATGGTTTTGTTTGATGTGCTGCATTCCTGTTTGTCTCTAAACAATGAATGGATCATTTGATCATTTGAAATTTATATTTAAGTATGTCTTCTTTTATTGGAATCAACGACAAAACGTTTATATTGAATTCTTCGGAATGCTTCAGGATTTCACCATTGGAAACTTGGACCCTTTTTAACAAACACAGAACTGATCATAGATCACTCGTTGACCTGAAACAACTAAGCAAACTGTCCCAAAAACTAGCTAATAATAACCAAGTTTTCGATCGCAAAACATTTTCAGATCCATTCGGCATAATCTCTTATAGCTTCATTTCGTGATGCACGCGCTCCAATCGAAGTCTTCAAACATTGGACATACTCCCCGAAGAATCCAAACGTCCCAAGAGGTCAATCAACTTTCCAAGAACATCCCTTTTCATTATAAACACACACAAAAAACTCAAAACCAACGGTGCATTTGTAGAGCCTGCCGCTACCAATTCTGCTCGCGTCCCTTTTTGCGATTTCTCTTTCCAATCACAAAAACTTCGCCACCATCTTCATTCAACATTCGCATGCAATTTGCAGAACTTACATGCAGCAAAAAACAATCTGCTAATCCCTTCTATGGGATAATAATAGCAACAATACTGAACAACACGCGAACATAACCAAAACATCGTCCATTTAATCTGTGGCGCAGATAGAAATAGCTTTTGATTGGGAATCGGAACAAAAAGTCGAATGAAACACAGAGGTTTAAGCCACCCGTGGTATACAAAAAAAAAACAATCCATACTACGTCGTATCCCAAAATCATAGGGCTCAATTTTATCCCCGTCCCTTCGCACCACTCCCTTCCATCTCACCATCTTAAGACTTTTTTTTGCTTTAATTTCGATAGGAAAACACAACCCCGAGCGAGCGAGGGAGAAAAATCTCCTCCGGTGCTGTATTTATGGGTCCTAATGATACGGGACCCGAAAAAGATGATGCGCCATTACACACTCCGGTATCGATGAGCTATCGCTGTACGGTGATAATTAAAATAATATATTACCCAAACAGCCGGCAACACAGGCAGAGAGAGAGATGCCGCCAACCAGTCGTCACACGGAATCGATGAATCTGCCAGGATGTGGCTTGTGGCAAGTTGAGACCCTAGCTTCCTACCACATCCACCAACAAAATGCCGATCTCAAAAGCGAATTGGAAATCGAATTGTTGAGAATTGACAGATTTTCATGGCGGATCGTGCTTACGTGTCAGGCCGCCTGTGCTTAAGAATAGGGTCCTAAGAATAGGAACTGGATGGCGCCTCGTGCACGGACACACTGAAGAGAAAAGGTTCTGACCAGAGTAGCATCCCGATGTGGTACAGACGGAAGCAGAACCTTTTTTATTGAACACAAGCTCTCTGCGTGTGCATGTGGGTTATTTGAGCTTCTTCTGCTCAAGTGAATAGAGATCACACTCTCCACAAACGGTTCTGCTCGGACGGTTCGAGGATCTCCGCTCCCTTGCATCAGGTATCATTAGGCAATGGAGATTAGGGCCTCGTTGCCACTGTTCCGCCACGTGGATTAACCTGGTGCCTGTCCGAATGATGCTATTGAACTAGCAATTTGCTTCCAAAAACAATCCCAACCGTAAAGGATCTGCTGACAGAGCGGCGGGAACCAGGAAGATATTTACATTAGGAGAAGAAAAAAAACGGTATCAGTTGCTTGGGATCTTTCCCGTTTTGCCATCGCAATGATATCATATACTCCTGAAAGTATGCAACCTGCCGTAAGCTGCAACGTCATCTCCTACCCAACCAGATGCCTATCGCTGCCGAATTCTCGCAATAAGACGATCCACTTAGATCTTCATCATCAGTTCTCAGACACGATACATTACGGCACCCATTTTTCTAGCTGATCACCTGGAGTTAATGACATCCCAGCATAGCTTAACTCTTCGTGCTTGTTTTGTTTGCAGAAAACTAGATTTAAAATATGACCCAGCCAAAATGGATTTGTTTCATTGCGTTTCGCTCGTCTAAGCATCCTCGCAGCACAACAACCGGCGTGCGATCGATCGTGATGGGAAGTCTGATTTATGGCTGCATCAGGGCTGTTACCGCCGCGCCCGTCACCTGCCCGTAATGAACTTTCTTAGGTACACACACGTACGAGAAAACTCGTTGCAGCCCTAACGACGAACGACGAGCCTGTTGACGATCGCTCATTTTCCTTTTGCGCACACCACTCGCCACTCTGCCATCGGCGACGACGACCAGCAGTACACAAAACAATTTGCCGAAGGCCAATGGCGAAATAAACAAACGATCATTACTTGGCTGAACGACGTCGGGGTATGCGGAAATTTAATTCTCCAAAAACTACATTTACGCCAGACGTGTATAGATATTTCGGGGTAATTCAATGCGCTCCGTTTCCCTGCTTCCCTGTTTGGTGGGCTGCCGTAAACTTAATAAGCAATAAGGCATAATTAGCCTTCAATATGCAGCCCGGTTGGGTTGTTAGGGCCCAGCCCACGACCATTCGCCCTTGTGCGTACGGAGGTAACGTACCGATAGACGGCGGGTGCCTAGCCAATCTACGACAACACATCAATTCTATGCTGATCCTCGACATCCGACATTCGGTACCTGACCTCGTAATTTGAAATATTCCTGTTCAACAAAAATCTGGTACCTAGACTACGAAAAACGCCTACGAATTGCTAGGTGCATCGATCAACTCCGTCGTCGTCGTCGTCGTCGTCGTCTGGCGAGACATCGGCATGGTGGTCATTAATGCAGTTCGTACCCAGTGCCCGTGTTGTACCTGTACGAAACCTTCGCAGCTCTCACGTTACGCTGATGATAGCCCTCATTAGATTTCTCCTCCGGGCAATGTTTTTAGACGTTAGACAAACGATAATGCAATCCGGCGCAAATAATGATCGCTGCTCGTCTATAAAAGGATTTTCGCAAATCCGCCAACTTTAATCTAATGTCTACATTGATCTTTAACACGTTGCATCCATCATGCAGACGGGGAGGCCATTTGGTGCACCATCCACAATGCCAACAACAACAACAAAGACACAGAGCGACTGCGACGACAAAGTAATCATTCTTCAACACAGTATAAGGCTTAGCGATCTAGAGCTTTTGTGTTTTTTTTGTTTTCGGCCGTCGTCTAGCTATGCTAATGAAACTATAATTATAGCTTTCTGCACATTCTGTCTGCACTTCGTGACCGAACCACGTAAGCGAACGTACGGATTCTCTCGGCAAATAAACACACTAAAACAGCACCGAAACCGAACCAGCTCACCCTGAGCCCACAGTCTTTAATGCTCCCGTTAACTTGCAACAGTGTCGTTGATATCGGGGTTTTTAACGACGCAAACCAACAGCACCTTTCGATGCTGCAAAATGAAACATAAAACATTCGCAGACGCGAACTACCGAACGACAAACGTCTGTGGTCGCTCGTTTAATGGGATTTTTGTTTAGTTTTGTTTGTCGCTTCCCCTTCCCGCCTAACTCCAGGTTCGCTCCCTCTCAATGGGTCTCGGTCGACCATTTGGATCGGCATGTCATCGGCGATTAGTTCAAGCTTTAAAATCATTTACTGGTAGATACGCCACCGGTATCAGCCAAGACCGTGCTGTTGGGTGTCAAGTTTCTGCCCCACTGTTACTAATTTTACAATCACTTCCCTACATCCATTCTTGGTCTCATTGGAGCATCAACAGCGTGATCCAACGATTCCTTGGGACGATGAGAAATGAGACATCACAAGACAGTGACGATTGCGATATACATCACCATCATCCGAACCGTTCTAAATCGAATTAAACGTTTAGATTTAGAATAAATTACCTCATATTAATTATCACCACCTTTTATCACACAAACACCCATACCCTAAACCATCCAACCCCAGTTAGTAGAAGCAGAGGACCGCTACTCGCAAAGCAAACAAACGGCGATTTCCCACCATACGCGCGGGAACGCATGTGGAAGCCACGAATAAACAACCACACGTTGAGCGTCTAATGAGCCCACAGTCGCAACGCCGCGTTTGCACCGACCCTTGTTTGCGTTTTTATTTTCGCGCACGCACACACACACACATCCGCACACGCAAATCGCGAATTGGTGATTGTGAAACGTGTCAACTTAATGACTTTTTTATAACCTGCTGAGGAGTTTTTCCTGCTCCTTTTTGTTTTTAAATTTGCCCGCTTCATTTAATTAACTCACCAAGAGTTTGCCAAGTTCGGTGTGTTTGCCCCCCTGTGCGTGTGTATGGTGGTGTAGACTTTGTTTGCTTTGCTTTGTCCCTTTGCAATATTCCGGTGCTCCCGTAATATCCATTCCGTAGCGCCATACGTTTGGTTCATTGGAAATTATTCACGAACGTTGTTAACATCATTCCCATCAGCGTCGGTAGCGTTAGTTTCAGCGTGTATTGCGCGGTTGTCCGATGTCCGGCGGAATGTTTATCATCTGTAACGGGGTACGGTGCAAAGTGTTAGACGCGCACCTAGCATGTTTCTTTCCCAAAACCACCGCTCGCTAAGCTTACCAATTCCACAAAGACCACGAAACACATGCGAACAGGAGGCACGCTCCTGAGGGCAACCAGTACACGCACTTCGTCCCACGGTGTACACCGGCTGTCCGATTATGTTGCCCTTGGGATAGTAGTAGCAGACGATCAGATGACCTCCGTACATGCTGGCCGCACCACAACCCACAAACTGTGTCCGGGCCCAGACGAGTTGCGTGTAGTTTGACACTCTGATGCAAGAAAAAAAACGGGATACAGTGCATGCACACATAATATGGCGCGTGGCATACAAACCCGGCGCTCGACAGACTACCACCGACGGACAGGTTGTTGCCCAGCTTGTCCTTTTCGCTGAACCACGTACTCAGGGCGAGCGCTTCCCAGTGCTTCAGGATCGGTTTGGGATGGTAGAACACAGTCTGCCCGATCGGATACGAGGGGTTACCTTTTAACCCCGAAGGGTGACACAAAGCACAGGATTGTTGGCTGTTGGGATGAGACACTCACCGCAGTCACACACGTTACTTACCGATGAAATCACACTCATCATACCCGACGATGCACTGCCGTACCCAACGCTCTGCCATGGCTTGAAGATCCTGGTCCCAGTGCTGGAAAGAGGTGGTTGAAGGTTATCAATGGCATACGGGAAAAAAGGTCGTTTTATTCTCACCAAAAACTGCATATCCGTAGCAGGTTGTCGAGGATTCGTTGCGACCTTGTTCCGCAATCCATTGTGTCCCATCATGAAGCTCTTGATGCTGTCCGGTCCTAGCTGAATAGGTGCAAACTTTTTGCACCTTGAATGTGTTTCGTTAGCCTTGAAAAGTGAGTCTTTGTGTATTTAAAAACATCTTCTGATGGGTGCTCCAAGACTTACCTTGTAACACATTGTATGCACACGTCCACCACAGCTGTACTCCTGGTTGCAAAGATTCACATGCTCCTGGTCGAAAATCGTCCACTGATACTGGCCTAAGGTGACGCCAATAATGTTCATCAGTAAAACCGCTATCTTCGACATCTCGCTTACGTCACAACTTCCATTAACGTGCATCAGCCATCTTCGATTGAAATATCATGGCCTACTACCAATACCAAATCGTACCATAAATAAAGTACACAAAATAAGCCTCAACCCAAACCCAGGAACAAATGTCGTACGATAAATGTTTAATCATCCACGGTATTGTTCCTGGCATGACCGGACTGTAACATAAAACAGTGCCTTTTTATAGCCTCAACCTTCTGTGTCGTTTGATGTAAGTATGCCGATTGCAAATTTATGTACCAGGACTACACCACTAATGCGTTCGGCTCGATTTTGTTTTTTTCTGCTTTTTAGTGACGCACATGTTGGTCGATTTATGTTGCGGAAGATGAGCATGATTGGTAATAATTTATACTGCCTCGTATGTAGACGTAACAAATAGTCATGACCGGACCATGCCTGGATTGAAGAATTGAGGAAGATTTCGCATAGATCCTAGAAGAATACGAAGAGTACTTTAATTCTATTAAGTTATTCTTCTGATACTACCTCAAAACCTCTCCACCTCTAAAGAAAGATATTTTATGTTATTCTCTTCTAGACTTTAGGCGGCTTTCTTTCAATCTAATTCTCAATCGACGCGAAAATAAAATTTTGGCAAATTGGCAAACCCTTCTCCACTTTTTACGAGGTTCAATCTGCGCCACATTTCCCACAGTCTCCAAACACATCGATACGGTACGGGGTTTGGGCGGCTTTGTGGTAAAGCCGATGGTTCTTGATGGTTTAAATTGAACTATCGGTTTCCGAAAACCACCAAAAACCCCGACAGCTTGACAGAGGTGGATAGGAAATAGCCGAAAAGCGCATAGAAAAGCTCCACCTACCTATTTATAATTCGTAGTATTATTTTATTTATCTTTATTTCCCTCCACGGCGGCGCTACGGGTCGATTTTCTGCCGAGAGCGGCCACAGAAACGCACACCCAGCAGTATATATCACCAACGATTACCCCCATGCGCGCGCTCAGCCATTGGTCGCGTTTTGATGATTTATCACGAACATATCTGTCTAGTGGAGTAGATTTCGGTCCGTCGGTTTTTTTGGTTTTTGTTTTCTTTTGCGGGCTACGGGCTTCTTCTCACTTCTTCGGCCGTCAACAGCTTGTCGCTTGGTGTTGTGTGACTGGCTCGTCCGACACAAAGCCCCACCGTAGTGTTATGATTATGAGCGTTTATGCTGCCGGCTACGGGCAACATACACGATTGGCAACAACAAAACGCACGTGATGAGTGGATACACTTCCACTTACTTCCTTTGCAGCAGTGCGGTGGTGCTGGAAGAACCCGCGAAACCCCACGAAATGAATAGTCTGATGAGCATTTATGAAAATCTTTGCAATAGCGCACACACCGCACTATGGGTTCTGGGATGGAATAAAAGATATTATAAAATTGAATGCGGTAATGGTTTAAATAAATAATTCAAATTTTATCAGCTTAAACTAGCACAAAGGTAAGCAAATAGACATAATAAAGCCATTTTTGCTTCATTGAAAGATTTCAACGATTCGGTGTCATTGGCCACTCTTGACTGGCTCTTGACTTGACCAGCCCCAGCACACTATTATTAATGTTTATCTTCTCTTCTTCTTCTTCTTCTTCTTCTTATTCTTTTTGTACTACTACTACTACTACTACTACTACTACCACTACTAGTATTACTACTTCTTCTTCTTCTTCGTCTTATTTCTTGGCCTAACAACCTTTTAGGTATGCCTACCATTTTTGGCTTACTAGACTTATTGTTACCGCATAGTTAGATAGTCAGTCCTCACTATGGGGGAACGGCCGAGATGAGACTTGAACCCCGGTTCTTCTTCTAACATTTGCTAATAAATCTTCTTCTCATTTTTTCTTCAGTTCTTGTTCTAGCTCCAATCATGATTCTAGATCATGACAACAAGTAAAAGAGTCTTCTGGTGATTCATTAGTTGATAAAACAAATGCGATAATTCAAAGGATTTGATTTTTGAATGTATAAGGTATCACCAGCAAGTACCAGGGCCTAGACAAAAATTTATTCTAGAATGAACTGTATCAAATGCTTAAATTAACCATCACTGTATGTCAAAATCACAATTTACTTCAAGTAATTACCATAGAAAACCTACAAATAGCGACTTAAATATGTTAGTAAATACTTTTTTGCCTTTTAATGTTTAATGTTAACTTTTTTTTTAGCAAACAGTCTATTCAAATACTATTTTAAAATCTTTTAACCATTTGCTTATTTATTTTAATAAATACTCTCTCGATAAGTGTTCTCCCTAATCCCACTGTTCGATGCGCTGTCGCTTTAGACAACATATCATACGCTAGAAAAGATAGACATTAATAACACCCCATCTGTTCGCGGTCGCGACGATTGTGCGCCAATGAAGAGACCCTTTTTCCCTCGGCTCTTGTGTGCCTTCTTCCTCCTCGCTGACAGATTCTCACCCTGCCGCCTCCCCTGCTCGAATATGTTGGTCAATTTTCGTGGCAATCACAAATCAAAACGCAAGCGCCAACTTATGCCGCGTTCACATTTAATCGTCCACCCTTGGTGTCTCGGCACCACTTGGCCACCCTCTCTTCCCTCTCTCTACTAACTGGTTTCGGGATGGTTATTATTTCGGCTAAATATTAATGCTTCGAACGATACGATCGAATGTGGTTATTAAATTGCCTCGTGTTGCGTATCTTTTATCGTGTCGCAGCACGGTGAACCACAGCACCACTCCTTGCATGCCTGCATAGAGGGTTATACCATCCAGAAATAGTAATGCAGAAGAGAGAGAGAGATACAGAGAGCAAAAACACACAGCACGAATAACTGTATGGGGATGGTTCAGAGCGCCGACCGGAAGCTTGCATTCGACGATAGGTTTTAAAGACCATCCGGTGAAATCTTCGACCAGGCTCCTAAACGACAACACATCTAAATGGTATTTAATTATCTGCAAGAGAGAGAAAAAAGGGGACACCGTTCATTGGTAACAAATCACATTTTATCACATTACCTTATACAACATTGCACATCCAACCATACAAACACCGGTTCGAAGGTAAGCTGTGATTGATGTGATGTTAATACCCGAAAAGCTCATCAATTTCTTTCCGAAATTCAAATACGAATCGATTTCACACAACGGGTGCAAAACCATCTCGAGTCTTGAGGTTTGTTAAGCCCGCAAATAATACGGCCAGAATGAAGCCATTTGCATAACCAACTCGTCTCGAATGGTGAATTGTTATTTAATAAGGCTACCACCATACCATCCCTATCGTAATCCGTGACAGTAAAGAGGATTAGTTGCTAAATGCTTTCGAGATGATAAATGAAGTTTTATCTTTATTATCGTGGCTTTATAAGACCTCCGATGGGGATTTAATATCATAATGCACTCTTATCATTTTAAGAACCAGTACGTCACAACATATCCTCCAACAAAATCGATCGCGTCAATCTTGTTATTTCTGATGAATCAAACGGGAGCATCTCGCTATTAAAGGTAGCTGCTTTATTGTTTTGCCCGGTCCGCTTGTTGGCTCGTCGAACGATTCGATAGGAAACAGACAACAACAAAAAGGACGCTCCTTAGTGCCTGCGGCTTGTTTGAGTGCGTTCATCACGAGCGTTTGCGCTATTTGTTTAGGATCGTTAGCTCAGTGCGCGAGGTCAATTTCATTAGGACAGTGTGCTTCTTGCACAATTATTATTTACATTGCGGTTAGCTCACGTCCAACCACGGCACCACGTATGTGGGCAGAAGAAGAAAATTCCTCCATACTGAATCCGCCGGAAGGATGTTTCTTCCAATCAACCAAATATCTGACCCGTTTGTTGCCCGTTTTTGCAGCTGTTGACAGCATGTGCGCATAATTTCACCTCATCGCATACGGGAATTTCTCATCGATTTCCACCGAGCTTATCACGAGCATTATCGACAAACAAACAAGCACTGCGAAGCATACATATAAGTAAGAGAAAGAGAGACAGAAAAACAACCATAAAAACCCCCCAAAACGATTCCCAAATCGAAAGACTTGTGCCGGCGGTACGAAACGAACCTTCTGCTGTTTGTCAGCATTTCCGTTTCCATTCACTTTTCACCAATCTCCATGTGTGTGTGTGTGGAGTAGCACGAAGCGTGAAGTGACACTTCACTCTCTCTCCTCTTCCTCCCCCTTCGTTCTCCTTCTTCATCGTTCATTCAAACATTCGTGAATCGGGACCAATCGAGCAATCGGAACTTCCGTTCGCGTTCGGCAAAACCCGCTACAATTAGCATAAAAATGTAGAGAAAAAGCAAAACCTGTGGCCCACCAAAACACTGTGAACCTGAATTTAAATAAAACGCTCATTATCACGAATATCGAAGACGAATTTCCTGTGTGCCTGTTTGCGTTGTGATTTTTTGATAAATAATTAAGTTTAATCAGCCGCTCGCTGGTGACATCGGTGGCGAAGGAAATGGGAAAAGTTTCGGTGCTTTTTGTCGGATGAGTTGTGATGTTTTCGCTTTTTTTTTTTTGGTAGGGGAAAGTGTAATCAGGATGCTGTTTCAAACGCGAGTGTGTGGCTATAATCTAATAATGCCATACAGTTCATGGGAAACTTCCATTTCCATCTTCTTGTTGCATTGCGATCCCTCCAATGACTTTCCTCATCATCGTTCTTCGGCGGGACGTTAATCGCGTCCACAGTCAGGGTGCCACATTCGACACATTCGTCCCAGATCGTGCCAGAGCCTAAGTAAAGCACGATCAAAACATTACCGAAGAATGAGACATAGCGAGATGGTAGCAAATCAACCAACGGTCGAACCACTTCCGATCGAACATACGGCACACTGCCACCGGTTGAGCAGCAGCAGCAGCAGCAGTAAAGCATGATTCAGCAACAAGCCACACAACGGTGCTTCCGCACAATAAGGAAAAGAACCCGAGTCCCAACACACGCACATCCGAAAACCGCAGCGTTCCACAATCATTTCACCTTGTCCTTGAATTCACATCCTTTTCCAGGATTCTCAGTCTGGACGAGATGTTTGCTCATCCGAAACATAAAAACCGGCAGCCCCGAATACCCCAGCTGGGAACGCACAGCACAGTAGTGTTTACTTCCCATTCATTCACACGCACTCGCACACACACACATCCTTCATCCTTCCCCGGTGTCTGGTGTGATGCTGATCTGATTTCTTCTTCTTTAATGTGGCCGAAATTCCGGCCGACCGAGAGAAAAAAAAAGGTTCGCTTTAGTTTTTAGCGCACCCCTTAGGCGCTGTCTACAATTTACGCTTTCTCCGGTACGCCCTTTGGGTGGAAAACTTTGCTTTAGTTCTATCTCCTCCATAGCACAGGGACACTCACCTAAAAGGGTGCCACTGCGCTATAGGACTAATCGAGGAATGCCCTCGTTTTTCCTACGTCTGGATGCTGCTCCCTTTTTGTGTTTTTTGCTTCCTTAAACTGAACCACACACACTCCGACAGATCTATAACACACGGAACAAGCAGAAGGAAGAACAAAACCACCACCAAAGAAGACAGATTCATCTAACCCTTTTGACCCTATTTTTTGGGATCGCGTTAAAGGAGGGACACAATATTTTGCACAATACCGGTAATACAGTTTTTTGTTGTTGTTGTCTCATTTCGTCTCATCGCGCTAACTTTAAGAAGGGACTTTCATTTCAGTTTTGTTTTTGGGTTGGAACCGTCTTCTGTCACCTTACCAGGGGCATCAGGATTCTGACCGAATTCGAGATCTCTACGGGTGCGAAGATGCTGTCCGTCTGTTTGCCGTTTCCTTCGCACACTTTCACATTTTCTCTTTTGCAGTGCAAAATGCAATGCCGCTTGCTTGGGTGATGCAATAATGCTGGTATTTAATGGTTCGGATTTCTTAGAACCGAACATAATCAACTTGAGGTTAAAGCTGAATAAATCTTTGCAGTATGATTAAAGCAGCGAGCGTGTTTTTTTAACTGTTTGGAAAATAACTAGGCCAAGAATTAGAAGGATTTAGGGTCCAGTTTGATTGGGAAATGTTGCAATCTTCTTCTTCTTCTTGTCTGGCACTACAACCTCGGTAGGTCTTGGCCTGCTAGCAATTGCTAGCTTTCTGTGACTTATTTATACCCGTAGCTGGATAGTCAGTCCTGCGTACGGGGAGGCGGTCCGCCGGGATTCGAACCCCGGTCCTGCCGTGTGAAGACTGGTGCCGCTATCGGATACACCACCGGGCCGCGAAATGTTGCAATCGGAGAAGAGAAAATTATTTTACAATTTCATTAGTTAAAACATAAATCTTTCGAGGTGATACTTTGTACTACTCATTAAAGTTTTGAGGGGGCAGGATAAGTAGCTATTGTCGGCGTCAAATAGTCTTTTCTGACGGAATCGGTTCATAATAGACGATTTTTGGTAGGTCCCACCAACATGCAGTAACGACGACGGATTTGACACACCAGGGACCAGGGTTTCGAATCCCTCTTACGCACGATTGACTATCCAACAATGAGTGAACCAAAGTCAGTCTCTTGAGGTTTTAGAGCCACAGAAGAAAAAAATCTACTGCCAGAAGCATTCCGGTTACGAAGAGGATCGAAAACCTGAAAATTGACAGTTCCAGGAATCGATTCCCATTTGGATCTTCTTCTTCTTCATCTTTCTTGGCCTACTACTACTTCCTACGTCTCTTGTCGAACGGGTCGCTGACGATCACCTTCCTGGCAGGGCATGCGTCCGGCATCCTCATCACGTGCCCCAACCATCTAATCCTTCCGGCTTTGACAACCATCAGGATGTCCCCATTTGGATCGATACTTCGAAATAAGATCAAACCGCGGTTCTACTTGGTTCAAATATGTTGTTTCTCATATAAGTTATTATTATGGCCTGTATGACTTAAATGATTATTGGAGAAGAAAACGAAGAGCAAGATACATTTCCACAAAGGGAACTCTCCCGGTTGGGTTGTCTCTTTGGTTTGGTTACTGATAGAGAAAATGATCCTTAAAGATAGCTCTATCGGATACACTTCAGCTCAATGATATCCAGATTGTTTGGCGTCATTCTAATAACGTTTCTAAGCTACTTTTCTTTACTTTATTTATTATATAAATTGTCATCATTCTAACCCAATCCCATCACCCCGGCATAAAAGAAAACCACAAAACACCATTTCCACATACATTTTTATCATTTTTGCTTTATTCCATTTGTTCCATACACTTGTAAAACCTTTGTTGTTGTTTTTCTGTTTCTTAGATTTGGTTGTACATGTTTCGTATGCATTCATATTTCCTTGTATTTTGTTTTGTCATAGTTTCAAGTACGGTACCATTTATTACACAACTGTTTTCCGCAGATAAACTTTCTTTTGTTTTGCACTTAAAATTCTGATTTGCTCTAAGATCCCTGCCATCGCATTGTACTCTGCTTAGACTATGCACGTAGAATCGGCATTTCGTACACCTGAGTTTGTTGGGTTGAGTTTTGCTCGTGTTTGTTCAAT
Source organism: Anopheles maculatus (assembly GCA_002091835.1). Taxonomy (NCBI): domain Eukaryota; kingdom Metazoa; phylum Arthropoda; class Insecta; order Diptera; family Culicidae; genus Anopheles; species Anopheles maculatus. Next base: position 9,875 of record KZ061678.1, on the reverse strand, counting down.
TTATTTCTGTACCTTTGTAGATGTAATAATAATTTTAATAATATTAATAATAATAACCATGGTGGTAATATACTTTACAACTAAAAGCTAACAACGGACAACTAAATGGCAACATTTGGAGGGGTTTTTGTTTTTAACCTACCATCCTGAAACGAGCTTCCATTAACTGTGCTTGTTACGGACTGTTACTGTGCGTTAAAGGTGTGTTCTATGGCAAATGAAACTCAACAGTGGCAGTGGTAAGTAGTAGTATTATGGCAGCGTAATTCAGTGTCCGCCAACCAGCCAATCACTAGCCGGTCAGCCCTTTGCAAGCTGCTCAACGTAGTAAGATACATCGGAAACAGCAGTAACAATACGCGAGTCTGTATAACTTAATCTTTACTATATAAAGCACACAAAAAAAGAAACAAAAAGTGAACAGCTTAAACTAAAGCACCGGGTCGGACTTTTGCCGTGTTATATCGTGTTTTAAAGACGTCTTCTTGTACTCTCGGTTTTCAAGTTGGAGTTGGAAAAGTTGGAAAAGTTACACACACAACTTCCCCATTCCCAGCACGATCTAATACTGAAAGGTATTGATGGTTTAGTGAAAACGTTCAAATAATTAAAAACAAACCGAAACTAAAGACAACATCCTTCCACTCAATTTCACTATGCTTTAACTTCGTTTTTGCTATAAATGTTGCTTTGTTCCACAACCCATTCGTCACGGGCACCTTTTAATCCATCTCTTTCGCTTCACACACACACACACACGGAACGGGATATGTTTGCTTCTACCTTAACATAGACGTGCGCATTGAGCTTATCGTACGCACCGTTTTTTTATTGCAAAACATGAAAACTCTTGATATTGAGCCTTAGGTATCTCACTGATATGGAACGATTGTTTTAAACAATATATTGATAATCGGGTGCACGCATTGGAAGTAGTTTTCAGTTGTTGGTTTTGTGTGATACATTTCGTTTGCTTCGTTTGTTTATACAAGGGTTTGTTTTTGTAGTATGTTTCCTCTTTTCATGTCGTGTGTACTTGCTTTAACCACTTAATAGCTAGATGTCTTTAGATTTTCCATTTAATTTCTTTGTTTGTTAGTTGTAAGTTTTGTTTTCTCTTTTTTTTTCTCTTTGCTCTCTTGCTCTCTTGCATTGTTTCACACTCTATACATGTTCATTGTATCTTTTCCTATACTACACCATACATCTTTTATTTTGTATTTGTTTCTCGTATATACGCATGTGTTGCTTTGCGCTCTGGATGCGCACACCTTTTCCTACATAACAAACTTACTATTTACCGATTGAGCATACTTTATCGGGGTAAGGTAGAGTTTGTAGTTTTGTATTCACTTGACTTCCTGTATTGTTGCGTGAGTTCTCTGCCCCCCCAAAACTCACGGATAACATTGGTAACTGTGGTAACTATTCGAGTATTATTCTGCTTCTCCTGCTCTGCTGCCTCGACATACTCTAACCATTGTGTGAGTGCGTGTGTTTTGTACGCTAAAATTAGATTAGGAATGTTGTGTACAACGCTTATCAGGAAGGATATTTCGTTACAAATTAAACGAGCTTTGTAGTAGCGGGCGACCATAAAATGTGCCATAAAATAATGCAAAACAAATCAAATATAAAAGAAACAATTAACCACCGTGTGTGTGTAAATTGCCAGCTAATGAAACGATCTCGTGTATGGAAGAGTGGTGAGTGGCTGATCTTAAAGACCTCCACAGACGGTGGTATCCTAACTAAATCAATCGGTAAACTTAAACCATATTTGGAAAGATATGTTACCGAATCGCAAGATTTGTTTTTTTTTTATGATAGTCGTTAGTGTTTTCGTTGCCGAAACGCTTGATTCCCATCCCGTCCCGTCCTGTAAACTCTAAAATACATTCTAACATTAAATTCTACGAGTATCCCTGAGGTTCTGATTTGGCTGCAAAGTGTTTGTTTTCAATTTTTGTGTTTCTCTTCTTCTTTTTTTTTTGTTGTTGCTTCCCGGCGAAATGACTCCACCGAGACTTGTCGTGTTCGCGAGTTTTGACTTATGTCTGGTTCTTTTTCTTGCGCGAGTCTTGCAGCCGGTTCCGGAGACAAACGACGAGCGAAATCAACAAAACCGAGTATTTCGCCCTAACGAGCTTGCATTCCTGAAGCCTTGACCTTAAACGTGCCAGCGTCACACACAAACGCAACGCCAAACCAAACGAGACGGCTCGTCTAGATCGCGGTTCTCCGATGGCGGGTAGACTAATTAGTGTACTTCAGCCTAACACACACCACCGATATGGGCTAACGGGTTTTTGGGGGCGAGATACCATCACCGGGTCCGAAATCCCATTAACGAAACCGAACGCGACTGCAACGGAACGAAACACAAACACAAAGGAACTGGGACGCTGCTTTTTTACCGCACCGGAGGACAATTGCAAACCCAAGTGGGTGCGTGTGCGTGCGTTTAGGAACGTTGACAATTAATAGTAGTGTATTGCGTTAGTCGAACCGATCAACCGAACGATCGATCGATCGAAACGCTTGGTAACTCTCTTTCTCTCTCCTTGTCACTCGATTCAAGCCCGAATCCAACCTGTGTGCGGGACGACCATTAATTAATCTAAACACAACCATACGCCCTGACGCATATAAAGTACACAATCACTTTTTTGAATAAAACCTAACACACACAGAGGCGCGCGCGCACGCTCTCGAACGATCGCCAGGGAAACGGCTGCTGTTTGCTGCACATACATATGTTGGCTGTATTGCGTGCACTCGTGTCGTCACACTGCGGTAAGTTCGATGATTAAATTGTGCCACTAATAGCTTGATATCGTTCGTTTGCGGTTGGCACACAACCTTCCAATCTTCTCGTTTGGCATCATTTGGTTTGACTGTTCCGTTCCGTTCCGTTCCTATTTTGTTTGTTTTCTACTGCCGAGTTTTGTACCATCGTTACGAATTACTTTCAAATATGTTTCCAATTCCAATCGTTTTTATATGTTTGTTTATTGATTTCCTTTTTTATTGATTCCCGCGCTTCTACTTTGCTGCACCATTATCGTTCATTTGTACATTCGTTATATTTAATAGTCTATAAGATGCGTTTACAAGTACACTACCTCCTTTGCTACTATCAGTTTTTTCCCCTTTTTGTTGTTTTGCTCTCATGTCTAATGTATTATCGACTTAGTAAGTGGTTTGTTCCTACTTCTGTTTGCTTTAAAATTCGAAAGATTCGAAAATACTACACTCACACTCAACACGCACACACAATACTACTGCACACAAAGAAGAGAAGAGGATACTGTTCAGATCTTGTTTGTCTCCCTTGTTTTTTTTTTTGTTTTCTTATCCCATCTCTTCTTGCGCGCATTTTAACATCCTTATCAGATGAGGTACGTGATTGTAGGTAATTTGTCGGTTTGTATTTTCTCTTTGATTTGATTTCTCTTCTTCTTTTTTTTTGTTCGGGGACCGGAAGAATACGGGAAGGAATAGTATAGCTTTCTAACAGCTGGTGACATTCATCTCTAAATAATGTTTACACTATATTATATTACACAATACGATCTGATACGGTTCTGGTTTCGTTCCCATACACTCACGAGCACTCATTTTTACTACTACCAATATACTTTTGCTGCACATGGAATCGATTAAAACTGGAACCCAGTACAAAACGGTCAACGAAGAATACGTACAGTACGCGCGTACACACAGTAGATACGCTTGTTTTATTGCTTTAAAATGTTCTGAATGTCTCCAGAGTGTATGTGTCACATCTATGCTTATACATAATATATCATTCTAGGGTGCATGTTTCCGCTACGAAACACCATGTACAGTAATAAATATATAGTAAAAGTTTTCTTCCGTCAGTTTTCCACCACTCAACTGGCATCTAATCTTGGTAACTCTCTAGCTCTGCCACCACGGTTTTTTGTTTCTTTAGTTCGTCGTCACCAACGGCGTGGTAAAATATATATATAGGATGCTCTCTCCACCTGGGGAGACCTGAAGACTGATTAAGTACTGGAGATGGATTGTAAAATGCATACTTATGTTGAGGTAGAATCGTTTTCAATGCACCGAGGTAAAGGTTGCGGGCATCTGAGGAATCTTGAAACGTTGTGAGCCTCCTTTTCCCATATCACCGACGGACTGTTTTTCGATCACGAGTTTACGAGAGCTGTAAAAAGCTCGGTAGAGCGCTTCCTGAGTTGTTGAACTAATCCTGTTCCCTGATTCTCACTACGCTTGGTTACCGTTTAACTAAATAATATCGATACTGATACAGGCTATCTGGTTTGATTGTTTATTTGTGTCAAACGAAAGAAAGAAAACATTCATAACGATGTCCCTACGGTGACACACTCTCCATACTCGGCTTGAGGTAGCTGGTGGTGTACAATCTATTCACTTACGCGATGTTGAAACTCGGAGCTCGGAAGGATCGAGCTCCGCCTGTTGGCACCCGGTTGCTGCTGGTACATGGCATTCATTAACATTTACAGGTAGTTGACGGTGTCGGTTCCGGTACACGGTTCAATGTAGTAACTATACGGTAACTCTTCACGCTCTTGACTTAACGGCTACAACTGTTGCTTACGATACACGAATACGAAGACTATGGCTGTGTCCCCAAAATCCCCCGATTTCCCTATGGCCGACAAAACGCAACGATTGAGTACCCCTGTACAACGCACACACACGAACACACGAACGCACTCAAACGCGCGCTCTCATAAACTAATGTACACTACGAAACACACCGACCCGAAGGGTTGATGACGGCTGCTCACCCACACCAAGTCCACGACGTGTCGATCGCCGCCCGTTCACAGCTCCGGTGTTAGACAGCGAAGATTCAGCCATCGTCATTCGTCCACCAGCCCGACGATGTCCTTCTTGCCGCCGCCGCCCTTCTTCATACCTCCCCCGGCCTTGCCAGCCCGCTTCTGCCCGTTGCCTCCGCGCTCCTGTGCCGCCACCGCATTCTTCCGGTGCGTCTCCGAATGCTTGATCATGTGATCCTTCCGGATGAAGCCTTTGCCGCACTGTTCGCACGCGTACGGCTTGGAACCACTGTGCAGACACATGTGCCGGCGTAGGTCCGTCTTGTGATTGAACTGCTTCGGACACTGCTCACACTTGAACGGTTTTTCGCCGCCATGCTTCGCCAGATGCTCCTCGTACGACTGATTGCACGGGAAGCGTTTGCCGCACCGATGACACTTGTACGGTTTGTCCCCGGAGTGGAACGTTTTGTTGTGCTGCGTCAGATAGCACACCTTGTTGAACACCTTGTCACACTCGATGCAACGATGCACTTCGGGCTGCCCATTACCACCGTTGGCCGTTTTGTTGGATCGGGCCGACTCTACCGGCTGCAGCTGCGTCTGCCCGACATCCGTTGACGTGACGCTCGGGGAGCAGGGTGCGGGCGAGATGGCGGGTGCAGTCGCACCGAGCTGAGGTGTTGCCACGCGATACAACAGCTGCTCCTGGTACGGGTCTACATCGTGCTGCTGGAGCAGCCCATACTCCTTGTACTTATTGCCCATCGTGCTGTGGGCGATCATCAGCTGCTGAGAGCGTTGCTGCTGCTGGTGGTGCTGTTGATCGTTCAAGTTCGTCAGGATGGTGGTCCCATCGCTGCTACTGGGACGCTGGTACTGGTCCGGTACGTTAGGTGAAAAGGGGGGCGCCGTATCGCCCTGATACACCTCGGCGCCCCCCGAACACCGGGGAAACCCCAACGATCCGTTACGATCTCCAGTTGTCGATTCGATCAGCCCGTCAGTGCCAGCTCCGCCTCCCTCTAGCCACTGGCCGTTGTCTCCGGCCATCATCCCCATCTGCGACGAGTACTGATGGTGGGCCCCATTACCAATAATAAGGCTGGTGAACCACTTGTTGCACGCCGTACAGTTGTACGTCTTTGGACGACGCGCCTCGTTCGACTTCCAAGCCGTACCCTTGGTGGGTCCCGCGGTCCCAGGAAGCGATGAAGTTGCCGGCTCGAACGTACGATATTGCGAACCACTCTCCTGCGGTGTGGTCGTGCTCGGAAAATCGGACGGACTGGTGGCCAGCTGATTGTCGTGCATCTCGTCCGCGTACTGCTTCATCGTCTGTGCGTTCGTTGGCTGAGGCGCCACGGCCGGTGGTGGCAATGTTGGCGGCAAACTATACTCGTTCTTCACAATCGGACTACCAGTCCCACCGTAATGGCCACCACCGCCACCTCCCAAATATTCGGACTTTATCGCTGGAGTTGCCGAGTACTCCGACTTGATCGGATGATGGTAATAGGCGGCCGCGGCTGCTGCTGCTGCCACTGCGGCTGAGTGCTTCATATCCGGTCCACCACCGTGCGATGGATGCGGAGGTGGAAGTGATGGAGGACCCATGAAGTTGTGCGCATCATGCCAAGACATCATCGGGTGTCGCTGCATCGATTGAAGCGGATGCAGCGAGTTCATCGGTGGCAACAGACCACCATCACCTGCAGGCCCATAGCCAACCATCTTCTGCGAGTCGAGATCAAGGATGTCCGAGGCGGGCGCTTCTTCTTTCACGGGGTACACTGGTGTACCGGCTCCTCCAGCACCATACGCGTAACAGTTACCACCACCACCTCCAGCACCCTGCAGATCAACTTGATCGACGCGCTGCTGCTGATCTTGTGCCGACTGCACGTTCGAGTGTATCGTAGCCTCATGCTCGTTCAGGGCTTCGTCGGATTCACACACCATGCCACACTTCTCGCACTGGATCGGCGATGGGGACGGTGTTGGCGGAATGTTCGAGCCACCCGTTCCGTTCGGTGGCGAATGAGACGGCTGGGACGATTGGGACGTAGTGCTGGCGACGGTCGTCACGGTCGTGGATCCGCTGCCGCTTCCTGCTACGGTAACACCATTGGAAGAACTTACCACTTGCGGACTCATACCGGCCGAACCGCCATTGCTGCTAACCACCGCCGGTGAAGATCCATCCGGACCACCTCCGTTGTTGCTGCTGCCGCTCGATCCACCGCCGTACGGATGGTACCGTGCCGAGGACACTACCGACGAACCGGACTTATAGTCCGTTGGTTGCAGCGGTGCACCGAGTACACCGCCACCGTAGTCAAGGCCCGATCCTGGCCCACCGGAGTAGTAACTGCCCGGATCGTACCCGGGATGGATGTAGCTGGGGTAATGCATCTCACTGCCCGCTGACCCAGTGGGCAATCCTAGCTGATGCGGATGTTGACCTACTTGCTGATGCTGATGTTGCTGCTGCTGCTGCTGCTGAGAGTGATAGGGCGATGTGCCACCACCGCCGTAACTTTGCGGAGTACCAGGCTCCGTAATGGTGGGTTGTGGCGTCGGCGGCTGATTGTCACTCGAATCGGCGGCGGCCGCTATCGTCGTGTGGGGTGACGCCACCGGCTTCAGACCGGCCGTCGTGTGCGTTGGTGTATGCGAACCGGGCTGGTTGTTGTTCTCCGTGTCGGAGGAAGTTGGCGTCGTGGAGGAAGGTGCGGCTCCGTTCGTTGTTATTGTGGTGGCGGTCGTTGTTGTCGTTGCAACCGCTGTCGTTCCGAGCGTTGTACTGACCACGGGCTGCTGCTGTGAACCCCAACGGTTCATGCTGTCATGCTGATGGTAGTGCATATGATGCACCTGCAACGATGACGCACTCTCAAAGTATAGGCCACACTGGGAGCAGATGTGCTGTTGCTGCTGCTGCTGTGACACACTCTGGGGAACCCCGTGCAGAGTCCCCCCATTACTGGCCATCACTCGATGGCAGCACCAGATTCACTAGGTATTCGCTACGAATTGACGACACTGTTCCACTCACAAGCATCGAGATCCTCACACGCACTCTGCACCAGCAAGTCTTGGATACGTACAACGCGTTAAAATTCCACAACACAAACTTCAAGTCGCTCGCATTCACATGATCTTCAGGACACACTTGTCTGCAGAAGGACGTCTCAGTACAGTATGAAGCTTCACGCACTGCTGTCAGTCACTATCGTTCCCGCTTTTAATTACCCGTGCCGAAACGATCGATACCAATAGCTGTACGCCCACTGCAACGAGGTAGTCAAACTGGCATGATTTTCCTACTCGCTCCTGTTCTGGAATTCTGCCACTTACCCACACACATGCAAAATAGCGCGGGCGCACACACACACACAAACTCACTCACGGATCGTTGCTGCTGAGAACTTTCACATAAATCGATCCTAATTAACACGGCGATGCTTCTTGCTCTTCAGCTCTAGCTAGTGTTGAAGATCGTTCAAGACCTTTTGTCTTACAGCCCGGGGTCTCTGTGTTGCACGCTTTTGTTGAGCTGTTCCCGTTGACTCTGTGAACCGCAGCGGGCTAATAACAGGCAGTAGCGCACCACACTCTCTTCACACACACACATATACACACGCTGGAGCACGTTACACACCTTCTGGACGCAGTGTCACTTAGCTTTTTCCACTCGCTCGCGCCCTCACTCGGTGACAAACGGCAAATTAACATAGATTCTCAATAAATTTTAATTATCACCGTTTTTGTTGTGTTCCACCAGCGCGCCGTGGTTCCGGTGGTAGAATAATGATAGAAGGAAGAAAGAAGCCACAACACACAGCAGCAGTGTGTGAAGCTCTGTCTCTTGGGAAGGTGTATTTCTTCTGAGGTCTCTGCGTGCTTGCTTGCTTGCATTAATTTGTTGTTTTCACTTCTTTGTCTTCGGGTCTTATCAAGTCACACCGCGTGTGTAGTTGTTTCTCCTCCGTTTTCTTGCTTTATTCTCGATATGTGTTTTCCTGTAGCTGGTTCAATCTACTTGCGCTTGTACTTTCTGGCGGTGTCAATTTGTTCTCACGATATATTCACATCGCACCTCACTTGCAACGCCTTTTTGCTGCACGATCACCACTGATCACACACACACACAGGACAAAAAAACACTTTGTTTGGGTCTTTCTTCAAACACGCGCACTTAAACTAAAAAACTGAATAAGCACCCGCAATTTCCGTTGCGAAATTCGAAACTCAACTTTGGAGGCTTAGCTCAGGTCCCTCGCAGTGGGGATAGATGTCGCCAAAAAATTCGCACGACGCCCCACGCGCACCGGACGCTCGCTTCGTAGGGGGTTCTGTTGCGCCGACCGGAACGGATACTCCGACCAACGGTGACGACGATTCTGACGGCACCACACAGCACACAGCTCAACCTGCGTTCGCTTCGGTTGAGGACGCGTTTTAAAATGAAACCGAACTATCCGTCCCAAACAAATAGAGCCCAACAGTGGTGCGAGCCTTTTGCTGTGCGGCCCGAAATGTCCCATTCAAAACCGACCGAGAGAAACTGGACCAGCGTATAGACCGATAGCCGGAATCCACCACCCCTTTTGCAAGACCCTCTCCCTTCCACGGACGCTTCGTCTTTCCTTCTTGCACGCGTATGTAGTGGTCGTTGTCCACCGGCTACCACCACCACCACCACTATCGTCTTATTCAGGCGCTGAGAAAGAAGAGTGTGTCTCTAATCTTGTCCGGGGAACACTCATCTCTTTTGCTCAGTCTCAGCCTCCTATGTTCCTCGTATCCTTCAACTCGAGTGCGGTAAAGATGCGTACGGCAACTTCATCGAGTCGTCCCTCTCACACAACCGAACGTCAGATGCTCTCTTTCTCTCACGGTGCGGATTCTTGCACACAGCATCTTGCTCTCTTGCCCAACGACGACGGAGACGGCGACGACGACGACGACGCTTGCCAACGTCCGTGATGGAACTTCCCTTTCCCCTGTTCGGAACACATACACACAGCCGCACACGCAATTCCAAAACAAAAAAGGGGTAGCTTTGCT
>KZ061677.1:402678-436634 GCA_002091835.1 Anopheles maculatus | reverse complement strand
TTGGATTCGAGATCGTCGCGCGTTCTACGCACACTGAAGTAATCCACATCGAGCTGGCTCTGTTCGTACTCGCCGGAAGCCGTACTGATGATGTACGGGCCGAACAGATCGCCCAGTCGAAATTGGTGCGGCCCCGTCTTGCAAAACACACACATCCAGCTCGTATCGGTCGTGTCCGCATCGTACTTGGTGCTGAGCGTGCTCACGTGCAGACCCCGAATTTTGCTTCGCTCCGAGCTGTTGAGACTGTGGCCGAACTTTTTCGTCTTGTGCTGCGTTTTGTCACTGTCCTCCTCGTTCAGGGGCGCATTGATGACGGTATGGCATCCGTCCGCTTTGACCTGCACGTAAGGCCCGTACTTGTACTTCCCGTTCGGCTCTATACTGGTGGCAGCAGCAGCCCCACCACCCGCAGCCCAGGACGCACCGGCTGACGATTCGCGGTCCAGGCGCTTGCTGCCCTTGCCCTTCGCTCCTTTGGAACCCTTTTTACCCGTACCACCCGCTTTCCCAGCTTTGCCCTTCGTTTTGTTGCTTAAAGCCTTCAGACCCAACAGCGCGTGTCCTTCCGGTTCTATGAACGAGGGCGGTTTGCCGTGTGCGTTTGATTTCTTTTTAGGGCCTCGTTTGCGTTTCGCCGGCGCTGGCGTGCTGGTGATTATGCTTTCCCCCGACTGTGCCGCCGTTTTGCTGCCAATGCTACGCTTCTGTGCTGGGGTTAAGGGTTTCTTCCCGCTGCCATTGCTGGCACGGGCCGCATTACCACCGACCGGACGGTTTGTCGTTTCACACTGGGCCGCTAACAGATCGTTTGACAGCTGTTTCATCACGTCACCATCCGATAAACTGGTCGTTGGACCGTAACCCTTTTTACCCGTACCACCCGCTTTCCCAGCTTTGCCCTTCGTTTTGTTGCTTAAAGCCTTCAGACCCAACAGCGCGTGTCCTTCCGGTTCTATGAACGAGGGCGGTTTGCCGTGTGCGTTTGATTTCTTTTTAGGGCCTCGTTTGCGTTTCGCCGGCGCTGGCGTGCTGGTGATTATGCTTTCCGCCGACTGTGCCGCCGACTGTGCCGCCGTTTTGCTGCCAATGCTACGCTTTTGTGCTGGGGTTAAGGGTTTCTTCCCGCTGCCATTGCTGGCACGGGCCGCATTACCACCGACCGGATGGTTTGTCGTTTCACACTGTGCCGCTAACAGATCGTTTGACAGCTGTTTCATCACGTCACCATCCGATAAACTGGTCGTTGGACCGTGGTCGATGGGCACCACGGTTGCGGCACTCGGTCCACGGCTTTCACCGGCCTTTGGTGACACTTTTTGTACGTTCGATTCCACACCATTCCCCGGCTGCTCTTCGATGCCCGCAAACATTTCCTCCAGCTTGTTCTCAACCTGCGCAAGGTAAAAATATGGCGTGTTAGTAAATGATTACTGACCGTTAAACGACTTCCCGTACATACCTCCTCATAGCTGCTGTCGGAAGCGTTCGCCTTTTTCGCACCCTTGTGACCATTGTTCTCATTATGCCCATGCACGTTCGTTGCCGGCTGGCCGCCGACTGGTCCATTACAGCTCATGATGCCATTATCATTCGTCGATTCCGTCACTTTGTCCAGCAAAAGCTTCGTAGCGAGCGCATTCGTAGACGATACCATGGCGGCAATTTTTTCAATCGTTTCGCAATCAGTCGCGCCCTGCTGGTGCAGCTCGTCCATGCCGATGGGCCCCGTTTCACCCGAAACCGAGGCTGCACCGCTGGCTGTCGCTGATGCAGCTGCCGAGGGCGTTTGTAAACCTGTACCGACCGCACCGGTCCCGTTATTGTTCATATTGCTTTGGATAAGGGTTTCGAGGAGAAGCTTCTGCTGCTGATCCTGGGGCGTCATGTCCGTTAGTGGTTTTCGTTGTGCGTGAAGCGGAAGGAAGATATCGTGCGGTGTGCTGTGCCCGCTGGCGTTGCTGTCCGGCCCACCGACAAGCGGTGGTTGGCTTTGACTAAGATCGCACCGGGTCCCGGATAAACTGTGGCTTAGCGCATTAATACCTTCGATCGCTAGTGCCGTAATATCGTTGCGCGCCGTATGATTGGACCGTAAACTGTCCAGCTCATCCATACCGATAATTCCGCCATCGGCCGGCTTTGCCACCGGGAACAATGGTTTACCATCCTCGAGCGGGAATGCCGCATTCATTTTGTTCGTTTTTTCTGGCTTTCGTCTTCGCCGTGCGTTGTTGCTTCTGCTGTTGGACGAATCGACCGAATCTTCGCTCGAGGCCATACTGTTCCCGGTCGGCGAAGCGGAAGGATTGATCGGGCATGGTGTCGATGCGCCGGTTCCCAGTTCGCTGGCAGCCGTTCCGGCGAGCAACGAACCAAGCGCGCGAGCCGTTACGGTGGCCACATCGGTCGCGTCCATGGTGGCGGCAGGTGCGGTAGACTCGGAACTCAACGACAATGGCACAGACGCAGCACTGTTGCTCGGTAAGGGAAACGCACTGTTCAAACAGTCCAGCTTGCCATCGATAGCGGACGGGCCTAGCAGTAAATTTAAAGGCGGACTTCGACTTCTGCTCGGGCTTAAACCCGACTGTGCCGATGCTCTTGCTGGGGATGCTGGGAATTTACGATAAACGCGTGTGATTAGTAAGGGATCGATCGAGCGCTGCGAATAATGCCGCACAAAGGGAATGACATACTTCGCTTTGGTGAAACCGACAGAGCGTTGCAGTGCATCGTTTGCAAAACGAACTCTTTTACCAGATCGGCCGAGTCCGTGCAGGAGAGGTGTGAAAACTTTGGGGAAGGCAAAAACCAATTTCATTAGCACCAATGTCACGAGCAGTGTGCGCTCGTTCTACGATCTACTTACACAATCTCGACCATTTTTACTCTCCATTTCACTGTTGATCTGCTTTGCATCCTTCACGAACAGACCGCCCGACACAAGCGCGGCCAGATCGTTGGCGGTGCGATTGCTCAAACCGGCCCCGAAACCATTGCCTCCACGAACAATGTTCGCACCCATCGTACTATTACTACCGTCGTTGATTGCATTCGTCATTCCAAAGCTGCTGGAGGTGCTACCGACCCCACTAGAGGGCATCCCGCCCCCGGTCCCTTGCATTCGCTCTTTCAGTGCTGCCACAGTGGTCGACTGGATTACACCACCCGAGGATGGGACACTAGTGCGCGGTTGGTGGTTGCTGTGAGTGTGAAGCGTAGCGGATTTTAAATTGAATATTACAATCTGTCTTGGGTCTTGGCGCTTACCTTCCAGAAAGGCCACTATCTGTGCCGGCCATGCTGTGAACGCCACTGGTGGGAATGTTTGATGGCAGTGTTGTTGAAGACGAAGAGGTATGTGACGAGTGTGCGCTCGTGGCAGCCGTCTGGATGTTGTTGTGGGAGCCTTTTGGTGACGGTGTGCTGCGGGAAGCAGACGACAAACTTAGGTCAACCGATCCCAGCGGCATACCAACGTTACGGCCGTATCCTTGCAATAGCGGGTTCATTTCAAGGTTCTGCAAAACGGGAATACACGGGCACGGGGCATTAGTATCCCGCAATTGTAACAAACCGAGCTTCGGTGCACGGCAGTACTTACATTCATTAGATTGCCGGTCATTAAGTTGTACACTTTATCCTGATGCGTTGTTGGTGGTGTAGGCCACGTTAGGGGCGAGCGAGCCATTGATCTTTCGCTCGACATGTGCGCTAACTGCGGTTGCCGTGGAACGTACGACGGGACCTACGGGGTGAACCAAAACGTTGCTTATTACAGCCAGATGCCCCAGCATTTCCAACCGTGTGTCTTCATCATACCTGTAACGGATTCCACGTACTGTTCGGTTGTCCCAGTCGCCCATGTGGCGGATTGTGGCCAGACATTGCTATCGTTTATGGGATGTAAATGCAATGTTGTAAATAGGACATTCGTGAGTTCGGCCTGCCCGGGGATGTTGTATTAACACATTAGCCGCGTCGTGACGATCGTTTCGATGAATCAGAAATTACCACTACGAATACCACCAGGAAGAATCGCTAAAATCCATCGATAAGACAGGAAGGGAATCAATTTTAGTGTTACAATTCAAATGAAGAATAAACTTAAGGATCTATTTGACAGTTGACCGCCGTTTCCGTGTACTGTTGCCTAATGAACTTTTAAACACACTAAACGACACACAGCACTAGACAGTTTTTTTTGTTTTCACGACAAAAAAAAATCTAATTCACTTTAAAGCTCATTGATACCGGCGTGGCCCGTTTGTAGCACACGATGGATGATTCATTTACACAAAACCAGCATTTGCCGTAGCAGAATGTGTAATTGTCCGCCTGATTTATCTCATACGTTTGGAAACATACAAAAAAAAGCTTGCTAATGACGAAGGAACACTGATGTTGAACAACCAAACAGGATAAAAAGCTTCCGTCAGTCGGACGTATGAACGAAACATTAATCCCGTGCTGGTTGGTGTTCGTGTTATCCTTGCCAGCTCTTCTGGCGATCATCCGGCAGGACGAATATTGAACGATATCGCCGGTTTACAATATCGTACGCATTGTGTAAAAATCGATCTGCCAAAGTTATGCCGTCAACGGGGTACTTGCTGCTTATGCTCGCCGTCCGACGGCTGCACGCATATACACAGCTTGTTCCACATACATATACGCACGCACCTTTCTCACAGAGAGACACCGAGGATACGCAAGCCTTTTGCGGGCGCACAGCTTTACGCCATCCGGATCAGTTGGATGCGAGATTTTTCACCAGTCTATCACTCCGATGCATGTTTCACGATGCAGATAGCTTTTTACACGCACTAACAGTTCGGGACAATCACAGAAAGATGCGTATGCTTTTCATTCGCTAAGGGGTAAAACGGTAAGAGCAAGAGTCCCCCATCATCGGTTTGAGGGAAAAACACCGCAAAATCATCGTTCCAAGCTGTCAAAAGTCGAGCGGAACGATGTTTTTTCGACGTTCGATGTTAGGGTAGCTCAACCCAGTCGATGATATGATTTTCTGCCATGTTAAAAATGATGCACTAACCAAATCTTCCGACAGATATACCCAATCTATACGACAGATTAAATCAGAAGAAAAATAATAAAATGTAAGAATGAAGTACAAATGTAATTACTTTACATCCCTAACAAACTAAACTGCCATACCAATATAGTACTTTTTTAGAAGGAAATGAACTGCTCATTCTGGTTAGCGTTAATACCGCTTCACATCGTGATCGGGATCATCATTTTGTTTTAATCTGGTCCAAAGGTTTTGAAAACATGCAATTACAAGAGCGTTGAGTACAGTGATTTCGAAGAACGCTTTTCCACCGGGAAATCGCCGAAAAATTACACGCTTGGCGATGATATACGCCCGGTGAAAAAGCTTCTTACTATTTTGCTATCTTTTCTGCGAATCTGCGATGTGCTATTATTTCGCAGATTGATTTTAACAACCTTCCGAATAGCAGATATATTTTGGTCAGTAGTGAGAGTTATTCAAACTAATTGATCTCAAAAAAAGTGAACAAAAGTGTTATTTTATTGTTCTCATAAACCAATTAAATTAAAGTTTTATGTCAATTGTGACCGCAAAACTAACAATTGTTCATTAAATGCACTTTTATTTATATTATTATGAAGTTTGCTTATAACTTTCCTTTACGTATCTCAATCGCAATCATCTGCACTTTAATCCAAACTATGAAATAAGGCATATAGAATACCCGTCTGGAATCTTTACCTATTAAAATAACATTGTTTACACGAATAACTTTGATTTGGCCTAAGGAAACATACTGGGTTTAAAAAAAAACTGGTCACCATAATTTCTCTAGCGGCTTGTCGCCAGCTTTCTCAACTGTGCTTAGCACTGCTTCATACAACTCCACAGTCAGGTCGTCGAACGTTTTATCAGCATCTATCGCTTTCCAGTATCGATCGTCCTTTAGCAATCCATACTTTTCAATGACTTTTTTCTGGAACGCTGGAACTTCGTACCGCTCGTCTCCGAAGCCGCCTCGTCTCGCAAGTGCTTCCGGCGACAAAGTAAGCAGTATCACCAAGTCCGGTTTTAGAAGCCCGGCTTCTGGCGCTTTACACCACTCCAAATCTAAACCCTTCGCACTGCTGAACGCAACACCCGAGTAGGAATAGCGATCGACAATTAGGTTAACACCACTTTTAAGAATCTTTTCCATTTCCTTCATTCGTTCCCACCGGTTCAGGGTGAACAAAAGATGGATCCCTTCATCGGTGAAATCGTCCTTTCTGGTTAGGTATCCATTTATCAGTTGTCCGCTCTGCGTAGACCGGTCCGGAAAGTTCATGTACCGAGCGGTAATGTTTGCTTGCTCTAGTTTATTCACTGAAAACAAAGAAAGCCGGCTTACAAAGCGGTCCCATTTCAGTGCTATACTTGAAGTATTTACCAAGTGTTTTGCACTGCGATGTTTTGCCGGTCCGGTCACACCCTTCCAACACGATAAATGCGCCTCGTTTTCCTTGTAATTGCGACATGGTTTTTAGTGTACGATCCCCTATTGGTCTAATGTTTTGGCGCAAACGGGAGGCGCACAAGTTGGCAAGCCAGCTAGCCATCAAACAGCCAAATGACACATTATTTATCTTTCTACAGCTCAGTGAAAAAGGCGATACAGAGCAGGTGGTTATTAATGCACAACTAGAACCATAAATAGAGCCATATTTTATGCAAGTATTCTATTTTAAATTATATTTTCCTTTTTCACTTGCATTTCGTAATACAAATTTCGATTATTTTTATCGCAAAAATTAGTTTTGTGCGTTGATTGTTGTATTGTTGCATATTTTTCACTGGGCTATCGTTATGACGTTTACGAAACATAAAACAGCAAACACAAACATTTCGGAAAAAAGCCAACGTACCAGCTTGTGCGAGAATTTAGAATATTGCTGCAATTAGCAAGTGTCCGGAAAAGTGATATGTTTAGTAATTGCCGTTAAGTTATCCTCTATCTTTCATATTGAATCGGAAGCCCCAACCCGGTTCAAAATGAGTGCCAAAAAGTATCTAAAGATGCCTGCTCAGCAGCCGACGCAGCCTGCAGCCAAAACAGAAAAGGAAGAGAAACTATGGAATGCACTGAAAAGACACATAATGCGAGAACGCGAACGTAAAAAGCAAGGTACATTTGAGCAATACACACATTCAAAAGCACGAACGTTTTGCTAAATAGACGTTTTTTGTTGTTGCAGAAATGGAAGCAGAGGTAGAAGAGGAACGCCTGCGAAGGGAACGAGAGGAACGGGAAAAGCAGGACGTGATGACGCTGGGCGAAACGAAGGAACAAATTCTGATGCTCGAGAAAAATTTACACGAGCTGCGGAACGAGAAACAGCAGTTGTTTTTGCAGTTGAAGAAAGTGTTGAACGAGGACGATAACAGAAAGCGGCAGATGAAAGAGTTAGTTATGGCTGGAAAACATCCGTCGGATGTGGGCAGAGCAGTTGCTTGACATTAACCCTGTGCGCGGTTCTGTGTGGTTTCGTTTCAGCGAGATGTTTGCCATCCAAAATATTCCACAACAGATCTTTCTACCCCAGCGGCCGATGCCTCCGCATCAGCAGCACATGATGCATAAAGTGAGTCCACCTGAAGTTCTCCTTTCGTCGGAACGCATATTCACCGACGCTTACCACAACTTGCAGGGCAATCCGCAGGTGAATGCGACGAAACGCACGCACAGCCCTTCGCCGTCGCAGCACATCCAGGGCTACTATAAGCAGCCCAATCCCAACAATCAACCTTACCTTCCGCAGCAGAGTAAGTACACGAAACGTTTGCATTCAGTGTACGTTCCGATAGCGGAATCAAACAACAGGGCGGCGGCGCCCCGGCGAACGAGCGAGTGCAGTGGGTGCAGCGTGCACGCCCGGTACTTCGAAGACTTATGTTTTGTACATCTCACGCCGGTTCATCCATTTCGGTTTCGGTGATCATTCGTTATTGTGACTGAAATTGTGACATGTTTTAATCATACCTTTTGTTTCTAGCCTTCTGTACCCCCTCTCTGTTCGAAAGGCGACGCCCATTTCTGGATGGTGGTTCGCTGCGAATCAATCGAACCTTATCAATTCACAAATGATTTCCCTTCTTTTCTTAAAATATAATGCGACTATTTATGGTTCTCATAAATGGCAAAGAAAATCCACTAATATAGCATCATTTGGAATCATTCTTTTTATTTCCACCCGTCAGAACGCTCTAACAAGAAGCTTCCGAGCGTCTTGTTTTGCTATCTTTAATTTACATTATCAATCCAAACGAAATTCTTCCGTTTCATTATTTTTTTCTTCTTTTCTTTCTTTCTCTTTTTCTCTCTCTCTCTGTCTTTCTCCCTCTTTTTCTCTTCTTTCCATTTTTCCTTACACACCGTATGATTTATTTTGTCTCATCTTTACGAATGTGTTTCCGATTCATATTTCAAATGATCAATTTTTGAATAACAGAGATCGAGGAAGGTAGACGGGGCGGAGAAGTGGCCCGTGCCGTTTTGTGGAACAGTGAGTTGAATTCAATATTTTCTATACTATATTTTCCTGTTTTATTTTAATATGCATTTTTATTTTTAATTCGTTACTCAATGCACCAAACCATCACCAATCAGCGCAGACGATCATGCCTCCAAAATTAATGGCATGAGCTTTATCTCGAACACTTGTTAATGCAAAGCAAATAAATTGCAATTATTTTGGAGGCATTGTATTCGATTGTAACAGGCGCGCGTAAACCCATTAGTTTGATGTACACACATTTTTTCACCAATATCCTAATGCCCGATTCTAGCGACTAAATATTGTTTAGCGTGTGTGCTCTGAGTAACCGTCGTTAGCTTTGCTTTGTTTGTTTTATAGTACAAATCGCTCCTATATGTTTCGGTTTTCCAATGTACTCACTATCCTATTTCAATCATGCTTCGGGTAATTGGTATTCTGTTAATGCTTAAGTTTTGCACGAATTGATCCATTCTCATGTTTAGCAAGTCCAGCTTTTTGTTTATGTTGCTTGGTTGGCAAGTGTATTAGTAGAGTGCATACATAAATAGTATCACGCATCATGTCTCGTGAGTGTCGCATCATCATCTTACAGCGGTTTTGATTTGTACGTTAGGAACACCACCACCATCCAATGCAGCCGAGCTGGTGGGAGGCTTATTGTTTAACGTCCATCACGCTTTCGGAATTATTGTTTGTTGTTTTAAAGGTGTAATTATAGTTTGCATAAACGGCACAACACCTCTTAGTACCGGATGGTGCCGCAATGGAGCCTTTAAATGTGTAATGAAATTAACGTACATTTGTTGGGGTAAACTGTTGACTCTTGCCATTGAAAGGAGTGTAATTTTTGGAATAATACTGCACATACTAACTGGAATATTTACATATTTTAAATCACAAGTAGACTATAAACATAAAACATCTGACACGTTTAACAATTCGTTTAGTACATGTTCCATACACTGTAGCTCTGAGATCATGGAACGACGACCAGTAACGGGGTTATCTGCCATGACTTTGTAAACATTTACACATCGTTACTTTCGGAATTAAAGTTTCACTAAGGGCTTCGGAAAAAACATAACACAAACAAATTATAAGCTGCTCGCGTTTGTACATACAGCAATGTGTGAAACCTGTACGAATGTATGTGTGTGTGTGTGAGTGTGTGTGTGTGTGTAATGTAACATGTAAAATGTAAATTAACCAACTTAATTAGAGCAAAGCAAATCATCCTAGTGTTAATGAAAAACGCGCCAAATCTCGTTGGTGCGAAGCAAATAATTTCCCAAATGCTTGTCTCTGCCCCATTCCAGAATCGCAATACTGTCCACCGGTTGGTTTCTATCCGGCGGCACCGCCAACGAACCCCCAGGATGGTCGGCAACCGCAGCCACAAATTTTGTATCCCTACCAGAGCAGTCTAACGATCCCGATGCGCCAGTACGTGGATATACCTTCGCAACCGGGACCACCGACACAACCGAAACCCGAACAGCTAGTCGTTAGCGGCAAGGTGGGTCCGATGCCTCCATCGCAGGCAGCCATTTACCACATCAATCTGGATCCGACGGCGGCCGCAATCCACAGCCAGCCGATACAGCCGCCACAGATGAAAACAATCACGATCGAGAAGCTACCGCAAGAGCGTATCGTGCCGTATCACATCGAACTCGCCAAGCACGACGATCGCAAGGATCTGCGGCAGTTACAGGGTCCGCCACCGACGCAGCCGGGTGTTGTAGCAACCCATCTGCCGGAAGGAATCGTTTACGCGCCCAGTCTACGCCCCGGTGCTATTCAAATGCACACGATTTCTACCAATCAGCAAGTAAGCGCCATTGACTTATCAAAGTATAGCTGATGCTTTTGGTTATCGCTTTCTTTTCACTTTACTCACACGCATCGCACGATTACGTTTCTGTAGCACAATCTTTTTGTTAACCTCCTTTCTATCGCGGGATGTGTGTATCGAACAAAAAAGAAAACAGAGCAAACAAAACAAAAAAAAAACACGCATCAAATTATACACATACAAATGATACTTGTATTGCGCTATATTCTTTTCCCTAACCTTTATTCTCTCGAAACATATTCTTGCACTGTATAGCAAATTATCGATATCACTAATACTATGCACCGAAACCGTTACTACTAAACCACACATAAACAAACCTCAACACATCCTTCAATCAACCCCGTTGGCGGCGTATTAGTAAATGGCATGGTGACTAATACACGATCGCCCCCGATCTTCTTACGTTTTAACCTTTGTTCGACGAAAGGTGTTTCGTGTGGGTGTGTGAACAATTCATGCTTTCGTATCTATTATTTAGTCTTGTTTGCATTCCGTTTTGCTGCTTCTTCCCGCATGTGCCACTCGTGCCAGCACATTCTAACCACGGTGACACTATCCTCTGCAATTCATCACAACACTCTTTACATTCAGTTTAACACCATCTTACACTGAGTTTCATAATTTTAGTTTTGGCAAATTTTGTAACTTTATGTGCTTCTCCTTGCACCAAATAACTGTAACTCGTAACATCATTGCAAAACAACCAAAAAGCAACGATCAGTTCTTTTTCTCTTGCGCTATTTAGTTACCGAAAGGCGGAAGCATTACACAGGGGTACCCGTCGGCAAGACCGCCTCCGATCAGCAATCCTCAGCAACCGCCACCTTCACAGATGCATTACAATCGCCACCGTTACTAGCATTAAGAGCGCCTGTGTGTGTGTGTGTTTGCCTGTGCTATCATGAATTTCCGTAAAAAAAACAAACGATTTGTGCATTAAATATGGGTAAAATAGCGGTAAGAAAGTGAAAGTTAAATTTGACTCATCTAAAAACCTTAACTTAATCAATTGTGAAACATTAGTTGTATAGGGCTATAGGGATCATTTTTTACAATATCCCACGGAGGAACAGCATGATGTCTGCAATGTTGCAATTATTAGAGTAATAAACCTATCCGTACCGTAGGAATCCGCCTTCTATAAGAATCGAATGTGATGTGAAGTATTGAGAAAAATGTGGAATGAATGTGCACACGACGTCCTATCTGACTTGAGAGCGAATTCGATGCTGCATGGTTTGCTAGCCAGCGCACATCGTATAAGCAAAATTGCCTCAATATCCAATAGTTTTGTCTATTGGACAACCCGTTTAATAGGACAAATGTCCATAGGCTAAAAAAAACACTGCAGGGACCTGGAATTGTTAGATGATCTCGAACGGACTCGTTCTTTGTGTCTCGAAGTGTTGTGTAATTTCGTTTGGACGTTCACCAGTCAAACCAGTCACACCAATAACAGCTCTACGAATCAACACCTCCGCGAGTTTCCGTAGTCAGGGACCTAGAGGTGTAGCTCAATGACAAATTGTGCTTCGAGCCGCATCTCAAATCGGTCCTTGAGAGAGCTAGCAATGTGTTGGGTCTTATCACTCGTATGGCTATTGAAATTTGAGATCCGAGCACTGTACACAGCACTGTGTATAATTCAGGCGAATAGCCGCCAGGCGTGTACTGAACGACTTCAGCATATCAGTCATGCCCGAAAATTATTTATAGTCAACATCCTTCTTTCCAAGATTGACTCTCCCGCCCTTCTGATAGCTTCTTCTTCTTTTGTGGCCTGCTCCTAGGGAGCACGTCTAATAGACATGGCCTGGTGTCCAATCCGTTTCCAGGAAACTCGGTCCATGGCTGCACTCCTCCATCCCCGGCTGCATCCGATATCCCTCAGGTTAGACTCCACTTGATCCAGCCAACGAGCTCGCTGGGCTCCTCTACGCCTCGTGCCGAACGGGTCGCTGACGAGCACTTTTCTGGCAGGGCATGAGTCCGGCATCCTCATCACGTGGCCCAACCAGCGTATCCTTCCGGCTTTGGCAACCGTCAGGATGTCTGCATCGTCAAACAGCTCAGCTAGCTCGTGGTTCATTCTCCTTCTCCACACGCCCTGCTCGCACACACCGCCAAAGATAGTCCATAGCCCCCGCCGTTCGAAAATGGCGAGTGCATTGGCGTCCTCCGCCAGCATAGTCCAGGACTCGTGCCCGTAGAGGACTACCGGCCGTATCAGTGTACGATATATGGCGCATTTCGTGCGTTGTTGGAGTCTTCTGGATCTCAGGAGTTTGTGGAGTCCGTAGTAGGCACGATTCCCCTGAACAATGCGTCTTCGGATTTCGCTGCTTACGTTGTTGTCCGAAGTTACGATCGTGCCAAGGTAGCAGAACTCCTCTACTACCTCGAGATCGTCGCCGTCAACTAATACTCTGCTTCCGAGTCGTGCTCTATCACGGTCAGAGCCTCCGGCAAGCAGGTACTTTGTCTTCGTCGCATTGATCCTCAATCCAATCCTATCGGCCTCGCGTTTCAGTCGGGTGTACGCTTCGCACACCGCCGCAGATGTTCGCCCGATGATGTCGATGTCATCCGCGAAGCCAAGGAATTGGAGAGACCGGGTGAAAATCGTGTCCCGGATATCGAAGCCCGCGCTTCGCATGACACCTTCCAGAGCGATGTTGAACAGCAAACAGGAGAGTCCGTCCTCTTGCCTCAGTCCCCTGTGAGATTCGAACGAATCCGACAGCATGTTCGACACTCTCACCTTGCACTGCACACCGTCCATTGTAGCCCTCAACAGCCGTACCAGTTTCGCAGGGAAACCGTACTGCCGCATGATGTTCCATAGCTCGGTACGATCTATAGTGTCGTAGGCTGCCTTAAAGTCGATGATAGCTATCCCTTTATATGTCCCTTCACACCGCTTACGCGTACGTTCTCACCTGCTAATCCCTTTTTGCCGGACGTGGTTTTCCCAGAACGATCCAAGGATGTGCGCGTTACTGGCATTCAATTCGGTAAGTGATGTGTGTTTGATCACTATGCTTCTATCAATTGTTTCCGTACCCGTCTTTTGCCATCCTCATCCTAAAGTCTGTTCATACCCTCCCACCTTCACACTTCTGCCTGTTCCTGTAATTGACTTCGTTCGGAACAGACAGGATTAGTCCAGCCGGAACATTTGTAGGAGTGCACTTGTGAATTCAATGGGAATTTCCCATCACTAAACACGATTTTTGTCTAATTAGCACCAATCTGGAAACCAGCAACAGTGGATATACGGCAGGTTTTCACGAACTACCGCAATTCTTTTCACTATCGATGGTCGATAGGCTTACTTAGTCGCTTACTGTTGTTCAAACGCTTTCAGTTAATTTTAGTTCATTTAGGATGTTCAATCATTTAAAGGTTCAACATTCTGACCAAGCTTGCTAGGCTGGTAAGATTGACAATGACCAACATAACCTGCTAGGTGAAGGTGGATGGAAAACTCTCAAGGTCCTTAGCTGTAATCAAGGGTCCCTGCGCCAGTAAGATAGGCTTGCTTCAGGGAGAGATTTGGAGGGTGGAAACTTCAGGGACCATCTTCTGTAAGTCAATCAAGATCTTGGCATACATGATGACATAGACATCATTGGTTTGAGGCTCTCCTATGTAGCAGAAGCTTACAAAAGGATCGAGTATGTGGCACTGAACCTCGACTTGGAGATTAACGAGGCAAAAACCAAAATTATGGTGGGAGCATCAGCGCCCCTGCTAACAAATACTGATTTACGCAGTGGCGCCTTTGAAGTCGTCCAAAACAAATACTGATTTACACAGAGGTGCCTTTAAAGTCATCCAAAACTTCACCAACTGTCAATGGTCAACAACGACAGCAACATAGCCGTTGAATTACTAGAGTACTAGCTTACAACCAGTAATACTACAGCCTGAGAAAGCTACTCCACTTAAAACACCAACACGGTCGAAGCTGAGACTGTATAGGAGCTTTTAAAGTCTCATATACACCTCTGAGACATGGAAACCTGACGAAACCCTCTTAGGTGCGTTCGAGAAGATTATGCGCAGAAAGATTTTAAGCCCCAATGGAGTGGAAGGACAATGGAGGAGCCATTCTACAAGCTGTACGGTGATCTCACCATCGTGAAGCGAATTAGACTCGCCAGGTTCCGATGGCCTGATCATGTCATGAGAATAACACCAAACGACCTAGTCCGTAAAGTCTTTTTAGACCAACCGCATGGACAGAGGTTACATGGTAGGCCCAAACTGGGACATTCTGGGATTGACAGACGACGGTACTAGACCGTGAGCTGTATCGAGGATTGTTGAGGCAGACCAAGACCGTCAGATAAGTAAGTAAGTAGGATGCTCGACATACACAACTGACCCATTGCGTATCTTTAAGATTAGTAGTTTCGTTTGTTTTTAAGTAATTTCTGTAAACATTTGGAGGTGTAGTATTTTAAAAAATTTATTAAGCCGAAAAAGTCAGAAAATAAATTATCCAGTTAGTAGGAAAGTGCTACAAAATGTGTTGTACACACCAAACAAACGGTATCTCTCCTGCAAACACGCTTGTTGCTTACGCTAGTAGTAGTGAAAGGAAAACCAAAAACAAATAGAAAAAGAACATCACATAAGGTGTTTTTGCATTTGTCTGTATGTTTGATTATTATTCTTAACACTCGTCGTCGTCATCGTCGTATTGCCCTATTTTCATCACTGGTTTTACTGACTAATTTAAATGCGACACCCCCTCCTTTCGTTCTATATATTTTGCTGTTGTTTTGTAATGCTGAGGATGTTCCATTTTTATATTCGCTTGTTGGCACTACACTAATGGGATTGATCGTTGATGGTGGGTAGCATAATTACGTTGCATAAATAGCATAAATAAGGGTGTCCACTACGTTTCTAACGAGCATAATACTTCATATATTGGATGCCGCGCGTGATAAACATTGCAGAACGTGTACTACATACTTCGTCGATGTCTTGGTTCATTAATATTTGTTGTTATGACTTTCTAGGTAGCAAGGGCTTCAAACTCGAAATAACGGACAGTTGGTGCTGTTGTACAACTAACCAGAGAAAAGTGGGGATTTTTGAGGTTAGAAGTAAGAATAACAATTCACAGTTCGCTTAAACTTGAATGTCCGTGGCGTTCTACTATTGTGTCGCCCTTTGCTTATTTCTCAACCATATTTGAAATTCAACTGTATCATTATCCCTCGCATAGTCGAAGTATGTGGACTTGGTTAAAGTCATTAAGTCAAACATTGCTTACCATTTGCCATTCTTTTCGTAATTCTTGTTTTGTTGATTTATTTTATTTTTTTTTGTTGCAACAAATATGTGTATGCTGGTGTATCAAAGAGTGGACCAAACTACTCAAACATTATGTATATCTATATATATGTATATGTATGTATATGTTCGTGATTTAATGCATATACGCATTTAACTTCGAGTTTCGAGGCTTTGTGTCAGGTTAAGATAGTTTTGAATGCAGTAAAATACTGTTGATATTTTCCGTTATAAGAATAATCCTTACGTAGACGCTAATATCTCTGCTAGCTTTAACGGGGCGCTAATGTAAGCAGCTGCTGCCATCAACCATCATCTCTCTATGGCCGGTGAATCTCTCTACACTATCTAGTTAAATATTAAGGGCTCACGAGGTGACGCATAAAAATATACCTCTATCTCTATATTAGGTGGAAGGAAGAGTTTTTTTTTTATTTAAACGGGTAGCGATTATTGTAATTATTATTCGGAACGACGAAATCCGTTCCAATGGTTGGTGATGCAGAAGAGATAGAATGACAGAGAGAGAGAGAGAGAGAGAGAGAGAGAGCGAGAGAGCAATTGTTAAGCCATAATCATTTGCATGTTTTGCTGCTATGTGCAATCAATATCTGTTTTGTTTTGCGATCTCCATTCTCCCCTACGACGAGACGTAACGCTTTGTTAGTTTATTATTTCACGCACCTCTAAAGTTCTAAAAGGTATATTATTAAGTGTTGATGCACACTGTTTGTTATCAGCACTCACTATTGCGTGAGTGTAACGGTGATAATCGAGGTAATGCCATCTTAAATATGATCTCTCTTAAACACTGCTAAAAAGCGCATTTCCCTCCGCATCTTGTGCCGCACGCTCAAATGCTCCAAAAATAATCCAAACGGTTCGGTATCTCACTGGTACATGTGTACGAAAATGTTGTCGATGTTGTTGTGTCACTGGTTTGATCGCGCATTGTGCCTCTTTTAGATTTGCAAAAGGACTTCTTATTTTATACTTGGTTAAATTATGTGTTTTTTTTTTGCTTCACAACTTGCAAACGAATAAGTGTGCATGTGCATTCTTTCAACTATACCAACGTCCGAAATATGTATCCTTCTTAACATTAA
This sequence comes from Anopheles maculatus, assembly GCA_002091835.1. Lineage (NCBI taxonomy): Eukaryota > Metazoa > Arthropoda > Insecta > Diptera > Culicidae > Anopheles > Anopheles maculatus. The sequence goes on along the minus strand of KZ061677.1, from coordinate 419,804 downwards.
TGCTACTACCTCCCCATGCGGCTGTTGTAAATTAAAGCTTACACTGTAAATTGCTCTTGATAATGCCGGCAAATATTGCGATCCGGTGCACAGCAAACAAAACCTGCTTACAATATCGATTATCCATCCACTGATGCTGCAAGCACGCCTAACCTTAACGAAAAATATGTCGTGTGTGTGTGGTTCGTGTGTTTCGTTCTATTGGTTTTAATGGTCTGTGGGGGGGTGGGAAGCGTTCAATGCGATGTGCAACGGGTAGCAATGATGCACTTTATAATGGTGTATTATGTCGTCCTGCTTACATTACGCTATTAAGTAAACTAAAACGTGTTTACCCAATCCTAAAGGTAGCTTTCTCTCCTATTCAGATTGTCAGAAACGGTACTATATAATGGTTTAATATAATCTTTCGATTCACTTCGCTGCGTAAGTAAACTTCGTAAGTTAAACGTCTATTGCTTCCGTGTGTAAATCAAGCACATACTGGTCCTTCACAACGCATCGCTCCGGTTGAAGCAGTCTCTGTTTCAACGGTTGTTTGTGCGCTCACAATCGTACAACAATAAGTCCAAATAATTCAAAGGAAACTTTCTTGTTTTTAAACCCGGATGGTGCATTCGATGGTGCCCGTTCAAAGCGTACAGTACTCCACCAAGCTGGGTATGGTTTTTAGCAGCTCGTCTATATTATGCTCCCGCAGATGTGCCACCAGTACGCCGTCACTCGACGAATGCAACTGCTTGACGAATGTTTGCAGATTCTCTACCAGCTCTTTCGTCATCGATTCACCGTTGAGCGTGATCTGCTCGGCAATCTTTGCACCCACACCGGCCTGTATTAGCAGCTCATTCAGCGTGTTACTTTCCGCTGCCGTTTTGCGGTGGAAAATCGTGGTCAAAATGCTCAACGCAATCAGTGCCTCGTTCTGCATCACCAGGTGTGTGGAGGCGAGCATTCCGACCATGCTAGCCACCGCCCCTTCCGTTGCGACAAACTTTCGCAACCCAGTATCGTCCATCGTCGGCTGCTGTTCGCCTTCCTTTTGGCGGTACGCATGTTTGATCAGCCAGGCCATCAGCCGCAACGACTCGCCCAGCACTCCGGTAAACTCGGACGTTTGGCTCCAGTGTACTAACTGTTTGACTAGCTTTTCGTTTTGCAGCAGCTCCGAGGCAAGTTTTGCTGTAGCGGGGGAAAAAATGTATTTAAAACAAACCATTCGAAAGAAAGAATAGAATGAATAGTGCAAACCTTGTCCATCGACGGTCATACGTAATGTACCGAGCAGTTTGAACACTACTGGCGCCTGGTGTATTTCCAACATTGGTAAAATAATTTCCACCAAACCCGCCTCTATGACGGCGGCCTTGTTCGGTTTCGGTATTACCAGGTTCTTTAGCGTGCTTAGCAGCGCATGCTGCAGCGTCATCTGGTGCTCTGTTCCATTATTTTTTGCCAAGATGGCTGCAAAAAAGGGGGAAAATGTTGTTAAGCTGAACTGAACGAACAACAAATTGTGCATTGGATTTGCGCGACCAACTTACACAGCAGTTTGTGCATTATTTTTTTCTCCACCATATGTATGCAGTGGCTGTCGGTGCGAGCGAAATTGCCCAGAGCAAGCACACCGGTAGTGAGCAGCTCCACATCGTACGAATCCAGCCAATCTTCCATGCATTTCAGCAGTGGCGTTGAGTAGAGATAATGCATCGATTTATCTGCAAAACAAAACAAACATCGTACTGCGCGAAGGACTTATGGAAGGACGCCCAAATGAAACTTACCTCCCGTCAGTATGAGAACGATCAAATCGCAGGCAAGTTTCATGAGTACGCGAGCCTCGTCCGTGTTGGCAAACGTTTTGTACTTTTCCAGCAGCTGGTAGATCGTTTCACAGAGACCTTCCTCTGCCAGCAGCAGCTTTACGTCGTCGTTTTGTGCCTCGTAGTGTAGCAACGCCAGGCACGACTCGGCAATGTCCGGGTTGGTACATTTGGCCAAAATCTTTGCAATCGTTTTGTTGAGCGAAGGCGCAAAGTAAAGATCGCTTATCTGCTCGGTCAAGATGCTCAACGGTGGCAGAATGCTGAGCAGCAGCTCCTCGTGCTGGTCTACGTTCGCCAAACAGCGGGTCAATATTTGTTCCAGCTTTTCGATCAACTTTAGCTCGACCGCCCGTTCGGCAATCTCGTCACTGCCCAGGAGGTAGTTCGAAATAAGCCCACACCGCACGCGCACGAACTGATCCCGATCCTCGTCATCGGTGTCGACGTCGTAGTCGAGCAGGGCGAAGATGTGTTTGTCCGCACCGAGCTCTTTAATAATGTTACGTGCGTCATCGTTTGCGTAGCAAATGTTGCCCAGCGCTCGGCAGATTTGTGTGGCCAGCTCGAGCGACGCGTCTTTGGCGGTGTTTTCGTTCGCGCTGGCTGGCACGCGCAGCAGCTCCGTCAGCCGGCGTATGACGTCCTCCCGGGAGAACTTGGTTCTTTGATTATCGGTTTTTGCCACCTCGGCAATGCAACGAGCCACCTGTATCTGCACACCGACGCTATCCAGCTGCAGCAGCTCTAGCAGGTCGTTCTTAATGTCGTATTTATCACAGAGGGTCGTTTCCGAGTCGGAAATTTGCTTCAGCAAAGGTAGGGCACGTTCTGAGCTTTTCTCCAGCGTTGCATTCTTTAGCCCAGCGATGATTTCATCCATTTCAGCTGTTCAGGAAGGGAAGAAGAATGGAAAACGATGTATGAAATTAATAGAAAAATGCCGTTCAAATGAAATCAGAGAGTGGTGCCGATCGATGAAATTCTTATTTGCATATATTAGGAATTTATATCGCATTTCCACAGTACCAAAACAAACACACAAACGGGAAACATTCAACTAGACCCAGCTCTCGTTGAATTTAAATTTCATTCATGCCAGATGTGCATTAGATTATTCGTATGTTCCGTAAGCCACCACACCACATTTGTGCAATCATGACGAGGGGTTCGTACGGGACCCGTTTGTTTAGAGCACGGTATCGTCCGGGTCGATGCCTCCCATTCCCATTTCACTGCAGCCGCAAACGTAAACACTGCACCTCCTCACGCACAGACTTCTGACGCCATCGGTTCGGGGCGTTTAATTATAAATATAAACTTCAACTCCCGATTAAACGAGAGGTTTCCATTTTAGCCTTTCCGCACACCTTCGCGGTGGGTGCCACATGACCGAAAAGCTAAGAGGACAGTAGAACTATTCTGGACCCGTAAAATTCCTTTCGCAAAGATGCATTCCATTCACCAAGTTTATCGATCGGTAACCAAGCTAGCAAGCTATGGATGCTTGCGTTGGCGTTACCTTCCATCGTGTTAGCCGGATCCGATTGTGCGTTGTCTGCGAAATGCAAATACCAATATTGTGCGCACAATCCAGCTTTCAATGCATTTAGAACTATCGCACGCTGCAGTTATTTACGCCACAATAGAAGCGGCACACTTTTCTTCAACACTTCAAACACTTGGGGGCGACCGAATGGGGAAGCGTAGAAAATTGTTCTTTTTTCAACACTTGCTTCAAAATCCGACTGCAATTAAAAACATTCTAGCCCAAGTCAGACGGCGCAGTCTACCCAAGCAACGATGGTAGCGTTTGGCATTTTAGTGTACGGAGTGGAGGTGGTCTCATCAAGATTCGTTTGAACGAGCCGGTTTCGTGAAATAGTCGTTTTGCAAACATTGGGATACAGTGTTTCTCACTTGATAATGCAAAGTTACCTATGATTTTTGCAAACGCTCCATACGAAATCGTATGTAGCGTTTGCAAAAATCATAGGTAACTTTGCATTATCAAGTGAGAAACACTGTAATGTGGGCTTGTACAGACTCAGAAGTCAAAAAAATTTCGATTTGTAATAACCGCAAAATATTAATCCCATATAGTGTTGTGTCGTGAGCGAAAGAGCTACCTTAATCGCTCCGCTAACCTTACTGAGCGCGCACAGTGCGCTCCTTATAAAATATCAGGTAGCTCCGCACTGTGCGTAAAGCGCTCCGAAGAGCGCGATGTGCGATGTGCGAAAAGCGCACCGAAGAGCGCGATGTGCGATAAGCGAAAAGCGCTCCTAAGAGCGCTATGTTCGATAAGCGAAAAGCGCTCCAAAGAGCGCTATGTGCGATGCTCAGAAGAGCGCGATGGGCCATGTGCATGAGAGTAGGTTTTTCGCGCACTGCGTATCACGCTCTTCGGAGCGCTTTTCGCACATCGCACATCGCGCTCTGTCGCAGTGCTGCGCAACTGTCATGTAGAGAGAAGACATTCGCGATTGGACCGTCGTACAGACAACATCTTCAGTCTTAAGTTCGTCTGTCTTCGATCCTTCTGCCTTCGGTCCTTCTGCCTTCAGTTCTTCTGCCTTCAGTTCTTCAGTTCTTCTGCCTTCAGTTCTTCAGTTCTTCAGTTCATCAGTGGTTTATAATAAAGTGCGTCTTTACAGATTGAATTAGGAATCGGTCGTAGTTTTCGCATGTGTGATTTAGTTGCGTAGGCCATCAGAATTATAAATGTAGAGTTTGATCACCAGTTTGATCGTAAACGTTGGGCTCATTCGTATTAATATATCATTTACATGGTGGTGTTTTAAAATGTACGAATTGAGTGGTTTGAATCGTCCTTTCGTACGCAAAACTCTTTATGCAGCATCCGATGTAGTTTAGTTAGGCTCTGGTAATCGCTTGTAAGTCTACGCCCGAAATCACAGATGCTAATCGTTCAAGATGTGATTCGATTATAAAATGACCTATTAGAAGGCAAGCCTAGTTATTTTTTCCATAAAAAGTTGATAAATCAGAAGTTTTGATGACCTTTTCCTACTTTCATCATTGAATGCCATATTTCTAATGTTAACCTATTATTTCAACAAACGTTACGAGAATGCGTGTAAATCAATCTTTTTATCCGCATCACTTGGCGAAGAAGTTAAAGTCGCTACCTAAAGGAATATAGAAATGTAAGGCCAACACATCTTGAGATTGTAGTATCAGTCAAGCAATTTCTATCAAGCATTTCTATTTCTGTTTGATGTGCCCCATTATCAGCATTTAAGCAGCAGCAGAGTTCGGTTTCCTTATTACGAGCTATTTTGGTGAAATTTTGGATTCTTTCGCCAAGCAAAATGAGTGAAAATGTTGCATCCAGTTCATTTGTGTAAAAGAATGTGAAAAAAAACAAAATACAATGGATGTAGAAGTTCTACGTCTCGCGTGGCTCATGCGTTCCGACACCCGCTCTATGAACACTTTGGTTTTGTCGCACTGCGTTACCTGGGAATCGCAAATATTTGACAGCTGTGACAACGTCAAACGGTGGGCCACGTAACGTACTTGTCAAAAAGCACTTTCGCATCTTTTCCTCCTTCGCGCAGTTCGGAAATCGGTGGTGCATATTTTTCTTTGATAGTGGCCAAGTCGTGGATAGTAGTTTTCATCAAAATCATTCGCCACGTTAGCTAATAAACGTAAGCATTCTCACGATTTCGTGCACGCTCTGTGCAGCTGTGTGAAGAATACGGGAGCAGTCTAGGCTTAAGAAGGTCGGAAACGGTGAAGGTGACCAGAACTGCAATTTGCTTTTCGGTGCGTTTGGTGGAGTGGTGTGCGCTTTTTTGATTGGTAATGTAAAATGATTACGAAAATGAGCTCGGGTTGTGATGAGTTGGAAGTGAGATTGGTTACGCGTTTTGGTTGGCAAGCGGTACCAGGCTTTTCTCGAAAAGTGTCGAAGCTCGGTTGTGTTGTGCGTATTGTGTGTGTGGGTACAGAAGTAGAAAAAACACCCTCAGCAATTACCCCTCACGAAATCATTGATTGAGTGTTGGGCATTTGTTACCTTTGCACCAGTTCCTTCAATGGAGACAAGTTTTGGGATGGTGTATTTGCGATTTGTGCATGTGCGAAAGTGTGATGGAAGTGTTGAATCGTTTTTGATGCTGTTTGTTCCTTGAATTAAACGAAAAGTCCTCTCTGGCTAGAGTGGATTCGTAATCCCCCCGATGGGTTTTCCATCGGCCTTCGTCACAAGGCGATGCGCTACTCCAATGCTTACTTGACTGTGTGTGCGTGTATGATAAAGGAAACATTTTTTGTTCTTCAATACAAATTGGGTCATTAACATCGTAGAAGGACGCCGTGGATTGAATGAAGATCGATTCGTATGTGTGTGTGTGTGTGTGCGCGCTGTGTTGCATTGTTCCGATTGTTTGACCTCCAGCATGTAGCAAGTGAATGTTCCGGAATTCCGCGTCAACATAATTTACTACTCTCTCGTGCACAAAATAGCAGTCTTCACACTGTAATCTATTGTGGTTAAATTAATTCAATTAATGCTCTTTTATAGAACGCAACCAACGCATATTTCACGATTTATTCAGAGTGAAACACCGCAATCGTTACGGAATTGAAAGAAGTGAAGAGTTGCACGATCGTGTGCGTCATCGCACAGTGATTCAGCTATTTGTTTAAAGCTTTTTGTATCGCTTAAAATGTCTTAATTCTCACTTAAATATAGCTTCTTTATGGTGATGTATAGATAACCGTTCATAATCATTGCCTCAGTTTTGGCAGCATGGCTTCCTACGTTGCTCTAGGAGATGAAATTTCTTACACGTCGCCATGGAATTTGAGTCACGAACGTTTATCATTACATCTCTTATCTTGGAACATGTCAAGTGCTTGAATTGCTTTTTAATTCCCTGGTTTAGGGTTGCAAAATAAATTTGAAAAAGCCACACGTATCAAAAGTGAATATAGTTCAAGGTAAAAATTATTTCTAAATTTATGAAAATTCCACTTCCTTCCAAGCATTCTATTGTTCAAAGTCTTCATCGACAGTGTTTGGTCTGCTTCAAGCATTTGTGTTGTCCTTTTGTATGTCGCACAGTCAAGTTTTACGTGACGTTGCAACGTTTATGGTGTTTGCTTGCTTTATAAATGCTCTCGAGACACGTGGCCGGACATGTGCGTCTCGTTCGAAATCGAAGAAAAGTGCATCGTAATTGAAACAAACCTACAACAGATTGCAATTGTGGCAAACAGTCTAGATTGGTATGATTTTTTTCTGACCATACATCCTACCTTTGCTCGAAAAGAGACGATCGACGACGATCCCCATGCGATCGTAACGCTTTTGGAAACACCAGCGTCATTGTAAACAGTGGCTGGTCGGGCTGTCCGGTGATGTCTGTGCGGGTTGAAGGTAGTTCGTTAAACGCGCTCGTTTGAACCTTGAATCGTCGTACTCATCGTTATCTTGAGCTGGTTAGAAATATCACGGCCTAGGTAGTAGTCCCCTTCGGCTGTAGTGGTGATGACAAAGAAGAAAAACGTGAATGGGGGTGCAACATATGCGAGTGGCCACTTTTGCGTGTGTGTTTGTATGTTGCTGACTTTGAAATATTGGAATTGAACTTGTAATTATTGGCGCACGTGTGTGTTGTTCTTGATGGAATCCAGCACCCATATGCGGGTCCGGTTTCTTTTAGCCATTTTTTCCACTACTAATTAATGCGTTGTTTATATTAAAATATAACCCTGTCGAAGCTATGGCGCTTTGATTGGATGCGTCATGTTTGAGAGATAGAGAAAGGGAGTATTCGTAAGTGGCAATATTGGGATGGGAACCGGTGTGTCATTCTTTATTAAGGAATTGAATGTTTTCGTTGACCCAAACAGCTTAACCATGTTCATAAATAATGTATTTTGTTTGTGTTTTTAGGGATCACTAAACCGTCTATCACCTTTGGATGATGTCTTATCCACCACAATCTTATGGATTGCCAAATGGTTTCGCATACTTTCCCAATGGCCAGAATCAGCAACCCCAGTTTCCACAACAGCAGCAGCAGCAGCAGCATCAACAGCAACAGCAACAGAGTCCGGAACAACAATACTATACCAGCCGACCAGCCGGAGGAGATACAGCGAACCCATCTAAAGGGCCTCTGCTACCGAACGGTCCACCACCACCTCCGATAGCAAACAATCTCCCAACCCAATCAATGAACGCTGTTCCGGCAGGAGGACCACCAAAAGCCGCAAACCAATTGCCGCCGCATGGAACGAACAGCAGCTGGGTTCAAAATTGGGCAGCTACCAACGGGAACAGTACCACGTCGTCGCGTACATCTTCACCGGCGTTGGGAAGCACCCAACCCACCCCCATGCCACCCATGTCTGGTGCTTCCAAGCCGGTTTCAGTATCGTCCGAGGCTGCCCGTGTATATGCAACCAATGGTCCCAACAACAACAATCTTCCGCCAATGGCATCTAGTCAAAGTCAACCACCACCGGCCACCGTGTCTCAGTCGCTGCAAAGTGGTCCGACGACGGCAGCCGGTCTCATCAACGTCAGTCCGAACAATAATTGGTCCAGCGGGAAGATGACCGCAGCTGGAATCAATCTCGTGAACACACCACCAAAAAGTGCATCCGGAATGTCGACACCACTGAACGCCTCTACGCCAACCCTTACTGGCCCGACGGTACTGAGCGGACAGCAACAAACGATGCAAAAGTTAACGGCAAGCGTGCAGGATCTTACTCTTCAACGGCCACCAGCGCTGGGTAATGGTGCGCAAGCAGGTGGAACTGTACCACTTCCACAGAACCAGCAGCAAATGTCAACACCTATGACTAATGGAAACAGTGGACAGACAGGGCCGGGTGTGCCGAATTTTCCCACACAAACGGTAATGAATCATCGAGCGTATGGCCATTTGCCACCTCCTTCGAATATGCAATATCAACAACCTCAATCACTACCCCAACCACAACAACAGCAGCACCAACAGCCGCCGCAACAACAGGCGCAACCACCGCCCCAACAGCAGCAGCATCAGCAACACAATGTTGCTCCCACTGCAATGCTCCATGGACCTCCTGTTGCGAATGGTCCAGCCAGTGTTAACCATGCCGGTTTAGTCACATCACAACAACCTCCTGCGGGAAAATTGAATACACCGCCAACGCCAGGCTTGAGCGGAACTGTGTCTACGACATCTAGTATAGGACAACCACTAAACAAAAGGCCGCTGTATCCCCCGACATCGAGTTTGCCTCCGCTAGCCAACAGTGGACAAGTTCCGCCTCAGAACACGTACGGCGGTGCTGTAGCGCAACAGCCCATGGCTCCGATGCAGTCTCAGCCCCAACAGCAGCTCCAGTATCAGCAGCAACAACAGCACCAACAGCTCCAGTATCAGCAGCAGCAGCAACAGCAACAGCAACTACACCAGGCACAAATGCATCCGCAGCAACAGATGCATCCACAACATCAGCATCGTCCAACGTACGAGCAGAACAAGCAACAGCAGCCAGCTTACGACGATAGCGGGTACCCGCGGGATTACTCACGAAACGTTGTGCGCAGCGGGTTCAACAGTTTGTGGGGTACCAATGCGATTGATTTACTACAGAATCGTAACATTTTACCCACCGATCGCGTTACCCCACCGGCCATACATTTGGTGAATCCACTGCAAAGCTCGGTCAACTGCAATCCGGAGTGAGTTTTTGTTGTGTTTGGTTTGTTTGTTTTTGTTTTTTTTTGCAACTCCTATAGTAATCCGTTTATTAATTTCTTTACAGTATATTCCGTTGCACTCTCAACAAGATACCGGAATCATTAGGATTGCTGCAAAAATCACGTTTACCGTTGGGATTATTGATTCATCCGTTCCGCGATTTGAATGTAAGTAAATCTATGGTATTTGCAAGTGAATGCCGCAATGATCGACAGTTGCTCTCATGTAAAATGGGACTCCTATGTTGGGTTACGAAATCAGGAACGTCTCCGAGCGAATACAGATATCCACAGGAATATATATCAAGGGGTTGATCTTCATAAAACAAAATCTTCTTAGGATATATCCGCTTGGCCTGTGCCTCTCTTGGAGACTCTGTTGGAGTACCTTGGTAGGGGGTCCCTAACTTCCATTCAACTGCCGGGCAGAACGAACATTTGGCAGAAATTGCTTGACCTGTTCTGAAGAAATGTGAAGCACAGGATATTTTGCTATTTGCTAACACGTACAAGCAGGATCGTTGTTGCGATGTGAGTGTTTGGTGAGCGATGTTTTCGCAAACTCTCTTCCACGGTATTTGAGGTGAATCCACCATTCACTTGGGCTCAGGAAGAACTTTTTGAGCAGCCCCCGCCCGTGTAGATGTTACGTCTCTACTGTCTTGTGACAGGTTTGTCACTTGTGTCATTACAATCTTTAAACATGGGTAGCTATGTTCACTCTGTCATTTGGATCGGTGAGGAAGCGCGAACTAAGGCTTAGGCGTTGGCGCTTTGAGATCCGGAATGTGTAGATTTAGTCCCCTACGGTTGTGAGGAAGCGTCATCTGCAGAATGGGCACTCGTATACCTCTATTTCCTTGACCCAGAAAGGTGATGATCGATGTGACTTTAGCAATGTCCAACGAACGGGTGCCACAAACTGATGCCATGAACCAAATCTTGGGTAGCAGGAACGTGTTGAGAAGAATCTCTTTTTGCTGTAGATTCAGATGTCTTACTCGATGCAACCAAACCAGCTGTTTGAATTGTTGTATTGTTTGTATGTTAAGCTCCAATGGTTGATTTCACCAATCACCACAGAGACGTCGTCGGTATATACATTGATCCGGTCATCCGGTCCGTTGCAAAAACTTTCGAGTCTTGTGATGCGGGGATGGAGGTACAGGACAAAAAGATGCATCGACATTGGGTCACCCTGTCAAACAAAGCTTCGGATAGGGAAGGAAGGGAAGCTGTCCATAACAAGTACTTGCGAGAAGGATTGGTTGCCGATTGAACTCAAAAGATCAACTAGGCCAGAATTAAATCCCAAGGAGATCATCGTCGACCAAAGAAAGGTACGATCCACCCGATCAAAGGCTTGGGAGAGATCAAAGGAGATGAGTTTGCCACTCAGCGTTTTCCTCTTTAGGTCCACTATTTTCTGCTTAACTGGAGCTAAATTGCTTCGTATATATTGTGAGCTTTGTTGCTACATTTTTGAGGAGCCGAAACTACCCCCCCATTTTCAGACCATTAATGTTAATCAAGTGTGCCGTTTAAGATGAGAGTCACTGTAGGTGTAAGAGTCTCAGACAACTAGCAAATCGATTAAACTTAGTTAAAATCTTGTATTAACATGCTCTTGCGGCTGGGCTCTCGGGCGTTCCTCGGGACTATATTAACGCTCACTCGGTACACATCGACGAGCAGTTGGTGTTTACTGCACTTTGCCAGCTAAAGCACTCCTTTTCTCCTGGTCCTGACGGCATCCCTTCTTCCGCACTTATTGACGCTAGGGAGGCGATTGCTCCTGTGTTGATTCGCCTATTCACTAGGTCGGTTGATACAGGAGTTTTTCCCTCTCTTTGGAGGTCAGCTTGGCTGATCCCAGTCTTTAAGAAAGGTTGCCGGACGTCGCCCTTAAATTATTGAGGCATCTCCATCCTTTGTGCAGCGTCTAAAGTCCTCCAGTCTGTGATCTACTCTTCTATCCTTCCTATTGTTTCCCCGTTAATCCCATCCTCCCAGCATGGTTTCATGCCGAGACGCTCTACCCTGTCGAATCTTATGTCGTTGATGATCGATCTGTTTCCGCACACAGTCGCTGGTAGGCAGGTTGACGTCATCTACAGATCACAGATTTTAAAGCTGCGTTCGATTGCTTGTCGCATCAATTGCTTATGGCAAAGCTCGAGCCAATGGGTTTCGATGGAGCCCTTCTTCTCTGGCTCTGTTCCTTTCTGAAGGACCGGTCATACAGGGTAAGGGTCGATGGGGCCCTGTCTGACCCATTCATCAGCAAATCTGGATTTCCTCAGGGTAGCGTCTTGAGTCCTTTACTGTTTTCGCTTTTCATCGCCGACTGTGTCCAATCGCTTCCCCCAAACGATTGTCTGTTGTACGCCGACGATGTCAAGTTTTATCTTCCTGTGTCTTCGTCCCGTGACTCTCACTCCCTCCAATCCTACGTTGATGCTTTCGCTGGCTGGTGCATATCCAACGGGCTCGTTCTTTGTGTTTCGAAGTGCTGTGTAATTTCGTTTGGTCGCTCATCTTCCAAACACTTACATCAGTATCGGCTCTACGACTCAACACTTCCGCGAGTTTTCTTGGTCAGGGACCTTGGGGTGTAGCTGGACGACAAATTGTCCTTCGAGTCGCATCTCAACTCGGTCCTTGAGCGAGCTAGCAAGGTGTTGGGTCTAATCTCTCGTATGTCCACCGAGATTCGAGACCCGTTATGCCTGAGAGCGCTGTACTGTTGCTGGGTGCGCCCTATCCTGGACTACGCCAGTGTTATATCGCCCGCCGGTGTCACCGCTATGGATAGGTTGGAGAGGGTGCAGAGGAAGTTCACGCGAATAGCCGCTAGACGTTTACTGAACGACCCCAGCACAACCTTGCCTTCTTATTCGGAGCGGTGCCAGCTGCTGGGTTTGGTTAAACTAGAGGATCGTCATGGTCATGCTCGCAAGTTATTTATTGCCAACATCCTGCTTTCCAACATTGACTCTCCCGCCCTTCTGGCAGCTATCCCTTTATATGTCCCTTCCCATCGCTTACGTGTACGCCCTCCCCTTCTTATCCCTTTTTGTCGGTTTTCCCAAAGCGATCCATGGATGCGTGCGTTACTGGCATTCAATTCGGTTGGTGATCTGTTTGATCACAATATTTCTATTAATTGTTTCCGTTCCCGTCTTTTGTCACCCTCATCCTAAAGACTTTTTATTTGCTTTCCCAACCACAGTTCCGCCTGCTCATTTTGTGTATGTATGTTTAGTTCTAAGATTTCTGACTTTGTATAGCCCTTGTGGCAAACAATTTGATTAATAAATAATAATAATAATAATAACATTATTTGACAATACGGCGTTAAGCCGTCATTATGGATGAAATAATAAAAATAACATTATTTAAACCAATCTATGTGTTTTATGACTTTCAGAACTTGCCTGTCATATCCTGCAACTCAATCGTTCGCTGCAAAACTTGTCGAACGTACATCAATCCGTTCGTGTTCTTTTCCGATAGTAAAAAGTGGCAATGCAATCTATGCTATCGCACCAACGATTGTAAGTATTGGACGCATTTTTAATTGTGGAACAATTAATCATTTCCTCATCCATTCCATGTGACAGTGCCGGAAGAGTTCCAGTACGATCCGGTCACCAAGACGTATGGCGATCCAACTAGAAGGCCTGAGATCAAATCCAGTACGATAGAATTTATTGCTCCGTCAGAATATATGGTAAAGAGAAATGAAAGAGGGGCGTCATAATATCGACAATTTGTACAATTTACACTTGATTACATTCTAGTTGCGTCCACCACAACCGGCAATCTATTTGTTCCTACTGGACGTATCATCGCTAGCGCAACAGTCGGGCTATCTGTACACGGTTTGTAATACCCTTATGGAACATCTGGAAAATCTTCCCGGCGATGCACGTACACAGGTCGGTTTCATTGCGTACAACAGTGCTATCCACTTTTACAACATTTCCGAAGATTACAATCAACCGCATGAAGTGACGGTTTTGGACGTTGAAGGTAAAGAAATTCTGTGTAAATTGCTTCCTGGTGATGGGTTTTGTAATAGACAACACTTTTCCTGTTTACTCTGTTCCGGTGCAGACGTTTTTCTTCCATATCCGGACAATCTGGTAGTGAACCTGAAGGAGTGCAAGGAAATGATAATGCAACTGTTGAAACAGTTGCCGAAGCGGTTCGAACACACACACGACACTCATAGTGCTTTGGGAGCTGCGTTACAAGTTGCTTATAAGATGTTGGTAAGTGTGAGACGTTATACAACGGTATGGTGAATATTTAAATGTAAAATAATATTCGTTTTTGCTGTATTCCGCAGAGTGCCTCCGGAGGACGTGTTACAGTGTTCCAAACGTGTTTACCAAACTATGGTCCAGGAGCATTGCAATCAAGGTAATGTGCACGAAAAGGAGGTTGATGATCAGTTAAACTCAGTTGAATTCAATGAAATTAATAATGGCTATCATTACAGGGAAAATCCAAACAATCGTTCGTCGAAGGAAGTGGCACATTTGGGACCGGCTACCGATTTCTACAAACGTCTTGCTTTGGAGTGCTCCGGTCAGCAGATTGCTGTGGATTTATTTTTACTAAATAGTCAATACTGTGATTTAGCCACTATTTGTAAGTTTTCGGTCATAATCTGAGCGTCCTTCGGTAAGCGTCAGCAATAACACTATCCGTGTTTCCCTTTTCTGCAGCTGGCATTAGTAAATTTAGCGGTGGATGCATGCATCACATACCGCTGTACAGCGAAACTAAGCCGCAGCTAGTGAAAACGCTTCGCAAGTCTTTGGAGCGATATTTGACGCGAAAGATCGGGTTTGAGGCGGTTATGCGTGTACGTTGCACGCGCGGATTGACAATACACACATTCCACGGTAATTTCTTTGTCCGCTCGACGGATTTACTCTCCTTGCCGAATGTTAATCCTGACGCCGGGTTTGGAATGCAGGTAAGAGATGAACAAACCGTAAACCCCGCAACACAGCACACACTTACAAATCGATCTTCTTCTGGTTTCTAGATAACGTACGAAGAAAGCTTGACGAAAATCAAGACGGTTTGCTTCCAAGCGGCACTGCTCTACACGAGCAGCAAGGCCGAACGGCGCATACGAGTACACACGCTCTGCATACCGGTTACCGAGAGCTTGTCGGAGGTGATGTACGCGGCCGATCCGCAGTGCATAGTCGGGCTACTCTCAAAGATGGCGGTTGATCGTTCGGTTACCTCAAGCCTGTCAGATGCCAGAGATGCCTTTATTAATGCGACCGTCGACATAATCAGCGCGTTTAGGATGGTCCAAAATCTGGCACAAACGTCTAGCAAGTTGATGGTTCCAGAGAATCTGCGTCTGCTGCCTTTGTACATTTTGGCTATGCTGAAGCATGTAAGTATGGATAACCGGGGGGTGCATTTTGTACCTGATCACGTGCAGCCCACAATGACGGATTGTTTGTTTGTTTTAGCCCGCTTTTCGAACTGGAACCAGCACACGGTTAGACGATCGTGTATTCGCTATGAGCGAAATGAAATCGCTTCCGTTAGATCAGCTCATGCGTTACATCTATCCGGATTTCTATCTATTAGACTGCTTGTTCATATCCGGAAACAACGGCTATGTTGACGATGGGCATAAATTGGAGCCCATGCGATTACAGCTGTCAGCAGAGAAGTACGTTTGTGTGCGTTGATTATGCTTCTGAATATTGGTAAAACGTTTTTTCTCTCTCTCTCCAACTCCTCCAGGTTAGACTCTCGATCGATGTTTTTGCTCGATTGCGGCCCATACATGTATATTTATATCGGTTCTAATGTGGCATCTAGCATCGTACAGGATATCTTAGGTAAGGGAGGAAGCGATTTATACATCGTTAAACAGCAAAACATAACATCAACGTGTTACACACATACACATTCTGAAACTGCTTCCACTCGCTTACGAGCAATGCTGCCTTTTCGCCAAACACTTCTCCAGCGTATTTATTGATCCGAGCAGTGCCTTTAGCTGATGGTCTCTCCTACACCCCGTGTGATGTCTTCTTTATAAACGATGTTTGTGTTGATACTCCTTCTGTACTATCGTCCTTATCCAAACTTAGATTGTTCTACTCTCCTGGTCCTGATGGCATACCGTCTTCCGTTCTGAAAAAGTGTGCTTCCTTTTTTGCCCCCCTCTTGAGTCGTATCTTCACAAGATCCATTCAAGAAGGTTCCTTCCCTACCTTGTGGAAAACTGCGTGGCTGGTCCCAATCCATAAAAAGGCGACCGCTCCGTCTGCTCCAACTACCGAGGTGTCGCCCTTCTCTGCTCTCCTTCTAAAGTCCTCGAATCCACTATCCACTCTTCCCTTCTCCCCGTAACATTGAATTATCTATCCCCTCACCAACACGGCTTTATCCCCGAACGTAATACTTCCTCTAATCTTATGTGTCTCGTCTCTACCGCTATATCAAATATGGTGTCCGGTCTCCAAACTGACACTATATATACGGATTTCAAAGCGGCTTTCGACAGCTTACCTCTCGATCTGCTGGTAGCTAAGCTCGATAAACTTGGTGTCGGAGGTAGTCGACTTGGTTGGCTAAAATCTTACCTCTATGGAAGATCTTACAAAGTCCGTATAATGTCCTCGTTATCCGACTCCTTTATCGGCTCCTCTGGGGTGCCGCAAGGGAGTGTCCTAAGTCCACTGCTTTTCCTTCTTTTCCTCAATGACTGTGTTTCAACCCTTCCTCCCGACGGTTTCTTGATTTACGCTGACGATCTCAAAATATTTCATCCTGTGTCTACATACTCCGATTGCTCCTTCCACCAAAATGTCCTTAACTCCTTTTCCAACTGGTGTCATTCCAACGGCCTTCTCCTCTGTCCCGATAAATGTTGTGTCATCTCGTTTAGTAGGTCCCGTAAGTTTACGTTTCATTACTCTTTCCGTGGTATTACTATTAACCGTGTTTCGTCCGTAAAAGATTTAGGTGTATGGTTAGATGAGGCTCTCACTTTCAATGTCCAAGTCGACCATGTTGTGAATAAAGCCAACAAATCACTTGGACTGATCGTCAGACTCTCATCGGAAATCCGCGACCCTATCTGCCTTAATGGCTTTGTACTGCTGCTGGGTTCGATCTACCTTGGACTATGCTGCTGTTGTCTGGTCCCCGTCAGGCTCAGTTGCGTTGGCCAGACTGGATAGTGTTCAGCGAAAATTCACACGCGTAGCAACTCGTCGTTTCCTTGCAGGCTTCCAAGTTCCTCGCCTATCATACCCTAACCGTTGTCAACTTCTTGGTCTCGAACCCATTGATGTTCGACATTCCCATTTCCGCGCTAGCTTCATTGCAAGCCTCCTTTCCCACGACCTTGACATTCCTTCCCTTCTATCTGCTGCTCCCTCTCGACACTTAAGGAACCGTGCGCCCCTTTACATCCCTTCCCGCCATACACGATATGGATCAAACGATCCTTTTCTCCGAGCGTTGTCGACTTTTAACGATTCTTATTGCCTGTTTGACTATAATGTCCC
>KZ061677.1:368548-401660 GCA_002091835.1 Anopheles maculatus | reverse complement strand
GGGGGGGGACCCCGAGCGGCCGCCACTCGTTCTATCAATTCGTAGATCATGAATCTTTGAGGTTTTATGAATCTTTGAGGATTCATGAATCTTCTGGATTCATGAATCTCTTTGGAGATTTATGAATCTTTGGACATTAATGAATCTTTATTACAGAGATTCAAAGTCATTCATTCAGTTATAAGATTCATTCAGATTCATGAATCTGAATCAGATTTACCCAACACTCGATTATACTGTCAGATCGAGTCATTAGTTCTTTTTACCAAGAATAGAACAAGCATTACTATCTCAAAAGTGTAAAATATTCAGGTTGACGAACACTTTGTGAACTCACTGTATTCACAGCTCCAGTGTAAAAATCGCTAAAGAATGGACCAGAACAGTTTTCCTTGCTTCATATTGTTGTGTAACTACGATGTACCTGGTCCAGAAATATTCATTCCATCTACATTTTAAGTGGTTTATTTGATTACCACAGTGTTGTGGCATCTTCAAAGACCAATTATGGTTTGGTGCATGCCGGAGATTAATTAATACCTGTTGCTTACTACAAGCATTACACTCTTCTCGACAGATGTGATGATGGTAGATACCTTCTCGCCGCACGCCGATGGCTGTTTGGAGTATAAGGAAGCTTATGATTAACGGCATCGAGATCGAATTTCAATTCTTCGCTGTGAAAATCCAATGTATAAAGTACAGGTGGAACGGGCAGCTGAGAAAGTATGATGCAACACAATGCTTGTCGGACAGGCAATTAAACTTCGTTGTCCCTGTGTTCTTCCAGTGGAGTAGAGCAGCAGTTCAAGCAGAGAAGGTAACGTATTTTCTTTGCAAATAATTGATTATCAATCAAAAAATATTTCAGAATGCAAAATCTATTCGAACGTATCACTGCCATCTAAATCTTCCAATGTGTAGTTATAGCGGAATTTAACACGAAACCAAAGTTGCTGATTAAAATGCAAATATCCTAAGTTTACTCTCTACCAACAATGGCGGGAACTCACGCAACTTCCATCGCCTTGTCGCCTTTTCGAACGGTATGGTAATTTATGACCCTTTATCAAATATTCATCGGCATGCGCGAACCATTAATAATCACGGTGATTATCGTGCCACTTAGTGATGTCAACTTAAGCGTACAACAAGCGACGCTTTGTAGCACGGTATATTTGCCTAATGCCAGAATAAATTGGACATTGATTTTAAGCAGAACAACCACCATGACAACAGTTCTGGAGGGGTCAATGGAACGTCAGGGAATATATTTCTATGTTTCAGTCGCTTAGCCATGGTAATTTGCATGAAGTTGGGTAACGAATAATCGAGCCAACATATTTCCTGATTCTCAGAAGATCCCTTTCGGTGTATGTTCCCCCCCCCCTCCCCCAAAAAAAAGGGATGAAAAGAAAGGATTCAACCGTGTAACGGTTGCTACCAATGAGCATATAATCTGGAGCAAAAATAGAACTCCCCCATGATCGATACTGAGAATACGGTTCAATTTTCGGTTGGTATGTATATGATTTTCAATAAGCATCCTCCCAGATGGTAACGTGGAACAATCCCCAAACTGGGGGTATAGCTCGTTAAAGATTGTTTATTTAAACAACCGTTTTTATGTGAAAATTTAACCAAAGAAATCTCAAAGTACCCTTAATAACAAGTTAAGAAACAATTTGTTTGACAAAAAATGATATCTCATAATGTCTTTTCGTTAAAGAATTGCTCTTAAATTATTGTTTGTTGTTGTAATTTTCTTCCTCTTTTTTTTCTTGTTTCCTATCAAAATTCAATTAGGTCCGATGATAAACGCACGTCGAAACCAATTACCAGTAATAGCCGATAATTATCTCTTCATCAAATTGACGCGCTTTGTTCACACAGGCTTTCTAGTAAATTGACCCATCCGCTATTTTTGGCACCGTTTAAATCAATTAATGTTCGACGGGCTCACTTCACATTTCCCTCTTGGAAAGGGCCACTGGGTCCCGCATTTCGCATTTATTTTCGAAAAGTTATAATTGACATACGAGTACTTATACTAGAAAAAATGACCTGGGCCTTAGCCTTTTTGTTTTTGCTTATACGAACCCCGTATACATCATAATTGTCTCGGTCAGGTTTAGTCTGGCTCTGAACGAATCAGAAAACATTTAAGTAATATTGTCACACACAATCGCCAACTTGTTTCTTCGATTTTCAGTTTTTTTTTATTCATATAGAACTCGATTTTCAGTTCTTTAATGTACAAAACCAACTTCTTCACTCGAGCCACCGTTGTGTGGACCTAGCACATTTCGTTAGTCGTTGGGGTTGGTTCCAATTGTCTTTATCGGTTGGATAGTTTCACTGGAGTCTAGCTGATGATGAAATCAGATGCTGATTGTTTTCTTATGATGTAATCTTTTAATCAGATTTTCCAAGATTACCTGTTAAATGTAAGAACAATTTTCAGATCGAACATGTAGAAAGATGGAGGCGCCTGGTACTTGATAGATGTTAATAATAATATCTGATGATAATGCTCAATACAGTATCAGACTGCAAAAACAACCGCTCAAACTTCTTGTTGATTATTGATTATTTGTCATTTCTGTATGCTATAAAATATAGTTAAAGTACACTTATAAAAGAACTTGGCAATTCTAATTAAAAGTATGAACATAACTAATAAAGCTCCTCATGAAAGTTGTTTTTCGATTATCTTTCCGGATAAAACTTTTTTTCAACGAACTTTTAAATTCTAAATGTTCGAAAGTTTGGTCAGATATTGATGGATTGAATTTCGTTCGTTCCTACATTTAACAAGTATTCTACACAAATATTTCATCCCTTTCCGGGATGAGTGGCACCACAGTTATATATCTCGTTATAATACATTTTCGCATTTTCAGCTCAATGTGGGCCCTAACGATTAGTTGCTGCTCCGTCCTGGCTACAAAAATATTTGTGTATGGTCCTACGATAGAGTCCTACGATAAATTATATTGGTCGCTGTCGAGGTTGGCTTGAAGACTCTTTGATCGACAAAGCGCTAACCGACACAGAGTATTATTCACGTTGAGCGATTTCGTCTCAGACATGGACGAATGAATATTTTTCCCCGTTTCGATAAAATCTTCGACCCTTGAATTCAAACATTATTATAATAAAATACGAGCTCATAAAGTCTTGTTTTTGTCGTAAAATTCTGCAGCATTTAAAAGGTCCAATAACACGGGGTGTCCGAAATCTGTCCCCTGTTAGTTTTTTCGTCTTTGTGTAGAATTGAGAAGATGTTGCGAAATTTTAAGCAGTAATAAACGGTAGTCAGTATGTGCCTACAAATGAGCTACAAATGTTCTACTAATGTTGCACATTGTATTTTCTATTAGACATAACACAAAAGGCGACAGATAATTGTGTGAATCTCTAGGATACAGGGGCATCTGATGAAAAATCATTTAAATCAGTCTATTTTTTAATACATATTCAATTGTATATTAGAGTAATCAGGAAGGCCTTTTTTGCTACCGTATGCTCAGCATATTATTGAAGTTGTGCATAGTTCAACACAAGACAGCAATCGACTAATATACCTACATTAGTTCGGGATTTGTTAATAAGGCCTAAGCGATAAGAGAATCTATCACTAGAAGTTGAATTGCTGAGTTTCTGCCACACGGTAGGATTCCCGAACTGCCAAATATCCCCTAGCATAACACCGTATGATCTGTGTCGGCATGTACATGATGTTTTTCAAAGACTCGAATTCCGAGATACGAATAGCCTTGGGGTCTTTTTATCCCGACACGTCTTTAACGCGAAAACCTGTCACCGCGGTAATTCAGGGTGTGAGAAACACTCCTCAGGCCGATACGATGTGGGTAAGGAAGCAACGAAAGTAAAGACTTCGTAGAATTGAGCTAGCTAAGCAGATGGCAACGACGACCGATTGCGAGTTTGAAATTCGAGACAGTATAAAAAAAAACATTATGGACGATAATAATAAGATTCATATCGCTAGGTATGATTTGATTTTGTAATTTAAACACTTTTCTAAAATATGTGCGGTGTTTAGAATATAAATTTTGCTCTGGAATTTTAATTCGTTACAGGTAGTCATTACAAACAATTGTTTCATTTTCGTATCAGGTCTATAAATAAGTTTTGACGGATTTTTTACGAAGTTTCAAGCCTCATAGGCCCGAATGGTTATCGATTTTATTCAGAAAAGTAATTTCCGTCACTTTGTGCAATCTTTTCCCATCTTTTGGGTAGATTGTGAATTACTTAATAAAAAAAGAAATCCGTATGGACGCAATCCATGTTTCGGTCCAATTTTTCAGTTCGGCGCAATTCTGGAAGTGCTGCGCGGTGATCGACCAGAGCAGATGGTAGTCACAGGGCACAATATCTGGGCTATATGGTGGGTGGGGTAAAACATCCCATTGTAGTGTCTGCAGGAAAGTGCGGAAAGGTGCCGCAACATGTGGCCAAGCGTTGTCGTGCAGCAGAATTACTTTGTCATGCCTGGTCGCGTACTGGGACCTTTTGCCTTTTGCCCTTGAATGCGCTACTTAAAACGCTTAGCTTGTCGTCGTTAAACGTCACCCGTGATGGTTTCGTTTGGTTCCAGCACTTCGTGGTACACCACACCCAGCTGGTCCCACCAAATGCACCAAATGTTCGTTCTTCGTCTTCTATACTAAAATTTCCACTTGTAAACCGTTGAAACCACCTCTGGCACGTTCTTTCCGATAAAGCGTGATCGCCATGGTATTTCCTCATTATACGATGGGTCTCGGTGGACGAAGTTTTCATGAAAAAGTAATGAAGGAGAATTTCCCGCAAAAATACTTTTTTTCTACCGAATGTATTCATTTTGCAACCACGCGGAGAATATTTTGTTTACTAATTGATGAAATGGCAGCTAGGGGCAAACAACCCCTGAAGATGACACTTCAAAATAACAGTGTTGCCAAATTTTTGCTAAAGTAAAAATTTTAAGTAAACGACGCATATATCAAAACCGTCAAAACTTATTTATATACCTGATAATAACGTTTAGTAGTTTAGTAAATGGTAGTAGTGTATAAATATTCAAATCAAAACATCGTTAAAACTGCTAACTAAGTGACATAAAATTATATGTAAGTCTACTTATTAAAGCTTCTCAATGTATTTTGTTTTTTATGTGCAGGTGTGCAGGTGACTTTTGTTGGCAGCAAATGTTTTAAAGACGTTTCCGATCAACGGCACAGGTCACGAACTGTCGTTTAAATTGTGATCGAATAAAAAAAACCGGCCCATGCCGCTTTGTTCTGTTGCTACACGCGACTACCATACGCTCTGTTTGTTGTTGTCTGTACCGTACCGTAGGCCTCAAAATTCAGCGTGACAATGTCGAGCGTTTGTATAGTTTAATGAGCTTAATGATACTTTTCATGCCGAGCGCAATTGGTAAGCAAATCAAATTTATCTGTGAATAATGATACCGGCTTGTACTGAATGTGTACGCACGGTGTAGTGTAGCGTTGGTTATTGTTGAATTAGCCGGCGTCATGCAAGTGTTGTGAGGGCCCTTTGCATACATATTTAATTCCACAATCTTCTGAGTAATGTTTACACATTACGTTTTGTTTTTGTCATGTGCAAAATTGATGAAATTTCATAACGAAAAAGGAAAGCAGAATGTTGGTGATGAACATGTTTTATTTTCAATATTTATGACAACTGTTTTTGCCCCATTAATAGTATTAAATTTCTTTAAAACCTATTATGCCCGATGAAACACATTCGAACAAAATCATCCCTCACAATGCATTTGTTCTTGTAAAGTAAATTTAATTTAAAATTCCCAACAATAAACACCATTTTCAATTAAGCCGTGTCGGTGGGAGATAGTTTTCTGACTGTGCCTGTAATGGGATTGTTTTTTAAATACGAAACTTTCGTGCTCTAATTTGTATTTGCTTTCGGATTTGCTTCTGTCTGGATTACGGGAAGGCCATGGTGTGGTGCCGAGGTGCTTACATACCCTGGGAGTTTATTTTTGCAGTGCAGTGATGTTGAAATTTGCATTGCACATTGCACACCAGTTGGAGTGTTTGTATGGCGTGTCGGTTACCTAATTTTCCGCACAAGTGCATTACCTAAATTGAGCTGACAGGACGTATCGGCATTGGTAAACGGAGGCGTATTTGTTTTTACTTTCCATACACTGTTTCTCCATTAGGGGAAGCTAATGTAGGTGTGTGTATTATACACACCACATTTATTTACACGTAATCTATAAGCTGTGTTGACTAAAATAACGTTGACAAACAGTTCAATTTAAAATTTGTTTTGTCTTGGTATATCACAAGTTCGAACAACAATATTAAATGTATAAAAGCATTAAACTAATGTGAAAATAACTCACAAATAGCGCTCGATAGAAAATCGTACGCCATAATAACAAAGGTAACGAACAGAAAAAAATAAGGACGAAGAAAATCGATACTCGAACTAAAACATAACACCAACAAAAAAAAGGAAAAGAGCACCAGGTAAAAACCACGGAAGCAATATTCTTGTGTCACATCAATTTCCAGTGCTTCCACTTATGAGATTTTCACAGTTTTAACCCGTTTTCTGGAGCGACACAGAAAAAAAGGGACACAGCACAAAGTCATGTAGTTTCTTTGTTGTATGTGTGTGTGTGTGTGTGTGTGAGTGGGGCGACATTTTCGGGTCGTTGATAGGGTTTTGCTCTTGTCCCTTTTCTGAAGCGTACACATTTTTGCACCCCCACACGGCACCTTTGCCACACCCACTGCCACACGGACTCCTGGCCCACTGCTTCATCCATCAATTCGTGTTTAATGGTGGTAATGTGCGGAAGAATGAATAGTCGAAGAAGAAAAACGGAGAGTACCCGATACCCGCTGAAGGTGTAGATGGAATGCTTCTGGTAAGAAGGACACATGGGTAGGGACAGTACGGTGCGTCGGTACGGTGATGCCAGTGACAGCATCCATCATGACGGCACTTGATGGGAGTAAATTTATGAGAAAGGTAATGCGTTAGAATATTTACACTTATCGAGTAAAAGGTTATTCGTTTACGCGGGCGGACACTGTGACGCCCCAATACGTGGCGTATTGTAATGAGCATGTACGAAGGACAAATGTATTCATGAAAAGGAAGTTGCGGAGAATTTTAATTGTGTAAAATAATCACCACAATAAGGGGGGTACTGCAGAGAACGAACTTCTGAAACAACTGAAGTTACAAAGAGCTTTTGTGTATATCATTAGTTTATAAAGTAGGCATTAGCGATTATACACATTGGCTGAAATTGGTGTCGCCGTTTTGTTCATTTCCATGGGTAGGTAGCGGCTAAAGACCATTCGGGTAGACCGGCGAATTCTGTGAAATAAACGAATGTCGACTTTTTTGGTGCTCACTTTTCCCATGGACGAACCATGTACAGCAGCAATCGTACAGCATATAGCGTGAAACATTCACGAGTTTTTGCTTATGTGCCACGGCTCCGCAAGGGACCAGACCAGAACCAGGTGTCAACATCAACATAGACTCCAAGGTAAGCTTGCCTCGAATCAATAATAGATATGTACGTACGGCGGGTGTGCACTGAGGCAACTACTGGTGTTGTGTTTTGTGTGGTTGGTTGGCACCGGGGCGAAGAAGGCGAGCTTCCGGGTAGGACGAAACACGGCGCACCCCGTGGGAGGATGGAAATGGAAAGGAAAAGCGGGTTCGGCGACGGGCGGGGTTGGTTCGTCGGTTGGTGAGCCAAATTCAGACCATTTCCCCATTCACGTCAACTGGCTCGGAAAGAGAGTGATGGGATTCGATGTAAAATTTTGCAAAAGTACAAGCCATATTATATTATAACAAGATGTTTCCGGCCATTTCTGTTGGCTCGCTGGCTGGTTGGCTTTGGGTTTCGGGTTGAGCTCATCGCATCGTCCCTTAAACAGTGTAAGTGTTGCTTACAAGAGGGGTTTCGGTGCTTGAAGTTGCTTTACTTCTCTAGCTGTGTTCGTTAACGTTTAGTTTCTAGAAATATTTGAACACATAAAAGCGTACAGTTTGCTTATTCATTATCCGGTACAGCATTTAAAGCTGTGCTTAAGCAAAGAACTAAGAACTTAAACACTGTGCAAACTCCTCTATCCATCATCATACATAGATCGCAAACATCGGTCTGTTACATGGGACCAACAGGGCCAGCGCACATTTGCATGCCATAGTTAAGGGGCCAACTTTCAGGCCCGGTTCGTTTTCCGGGTTGGTCGTGTCGGGCGAAACGTCACGACGGTCGTGGTATGTATTCCTGAACCGAACGAAAACTGGGACACAGGATGCGGTAATTCGTAATTGTATAATTTAATTCATTTCCAAAAGCGACACAAACGTCGCAAATAGGCCGAAAGCTCGACACCGGCCTGTGCTTTTGTGTGTGTGTGTGTGTGTGTAATGAGAACGGGCCAAGATGTCCCAGGCTCGTGCTGAATTCGATAGCGCACGTGACGCAGGTGGCCCGCTCTAGCGAAGCACGAAGTTCGAAGGCGAAAAATAGAGGGAAGCCCGAACACGCTTCTATGCCGCGTCGACTGTTGCGTCCTTGTACGATAAAACTTTTGGCCCTTGTTGCTTCTTTTGCATTAAAATTTAAGGTAATCTCATCAAAAACATCCACCGGGATCCGCTGTAGTGGTCGTGGTGGTGGTGGTGGTGGCAGTAGTCTCAAAAGCAGTCCGCCCGGACGTATGGGTATCGGGGCTGTTGTTTGGATGTGTTTTCGATCCGCGCCCGATACCGTTGTGTTGATGTGCGGGTTGGTGAGTGTGTGGTGTTGTATGTGTGTTTTGATTACGTGATTAATTTGCCAACTTCCACACGGAAAAGTTTCGGGTCGCGTTGCTCACTTTTGTGGAGCTCGGCAGGCTTGTGCGCCGAGTAGGGTTTTAACAAGTCGTAAGCTCGTGAGTATGTAGTTATTTAACTGTAGACCTTCGGCGAGCCCTTCTGAACTTTGTGATGCGCAAATAATGGTGTGCGAGAGCCAAACGGAAAGTCATTAACATGAGCGATGAGCGTAATACTGTGAACGTTTGGCACAACGCTTAATTGATGTTAAGTGTTTAAAGCGAAGAAATGTGTCGAACACATCGAACAACTGCAAATAGTTTTGGATAATTTCTTAAACCCTGAGCGATAGTTTTGGTGATATTAAAACAAGTGACATGCATACAAGCAATTTATGAGCCGTCGCTAGTGTCGTGCTGATTTGACTAATAGGACGTTTACACATTGCAGCGTCATTAAGGAGAAAGCTTTCGCATTACATTTAAATACGTTATTGCAGCAGCAATGTTGGTAATAGTACCACCAACTTACCCGAATCATCCCTTGCATGCACAGTAAATTTTCATAATGACTTCGTTTCACACATTTGCGTTGCACACGAAAACAAAAGCCGTATTACCGTGACCACACGCTCCACGGACCAGGTCAACTTTGTTCGCATCATGCCACTCAATAGCCTACGCCGCCGAGCTCGCTTGCATGCGAAACACTCCACCGGCGTAGAAGCGTAGGGAAATGGCTCAAAATTTTGTTGATCCCTCGGGAGTGCTTAAGCATCAGCTAGGAGATACTAAAACTTTTCCGACTACATCCCCCTTCGGGCACTCGGGCCCGACGAGTTGTCATGGTTTGGACGAGGGTGTGAAAAGGGAATATTTGTTCACGGCAACACGTTCCAGCGATACATCTCTGCGCGCGTGTGGTGCAAGGGTGCGACTATGTTTACCTGCAAGTTATGGTGGCCAGTTTCCACGATGCTGACTGATCCTATTCCTTGGCCGACGGGACTTCATTAAAGCTCGTAAATGGAGCGTGTGTGTGTGTGTGCGTGTGTGCGCGCGCCATGCGGTGAAGGTTGGGGCCGCCTTTCCCCATTCTACGAGAGCCCCTTCTTGGCCGTGCTACGCAGGCAAGCAGGGTGGTTCGGGACAGTGTGCATGCCCTTTTAATGCTTGCTAGTGTGTGTGTGTGTCCGGATTCGGACTCTCCGACGGTGATGGATTGTCCCATTAGTTCCGGGACTGGCAATTCGTGTTGGTCGAAGAGAGAAGGAGAGAGTAACACCCAGTTCGGTTTATATGTGTGTGTGTGTGACGAGTGTTTAAACGCACTCACACGTGCTTCACAACTGTACTAAGCTTAGTACACGCTCGCGGGGGCAACCACTTCTTCCTGGGCGTATGGGTATCGGGGCTGTTGTTTGGATGTGTTTTCGATCCGCGCCCGATACCGTTGTGTTGATGTGCGGGTTGGTGAGTGTGTGGTGTTGTATGTGTGTTTTGATTACGTGATTAATTTGCCAACTTCCACACGGAAAAGTTTCGGGTCGCGTTGCTCACTTTTGTGGAGCTCGGCAGGCTTGTGCGCCGAGTAGGGTTTTAACAAGTCGTAAGCTCGTGAGTATGTAGTTATTTAACTGTAGACCTTCGGCGAGCCCTTCTGAACTTTGTGATGCGCAAATAATGGTGTGCGAGAGCCAAACGGAAAGTCATTAACATGAGCGATGAGCGTAATACTGTGAACGTTTGGCACAACGCTTAATTGATGTTAAGTGTTTAAAGCGAAGAAATGTGTCGAACACATCGAACAACTGCAAATAGTTTTGGATAATTTCTTAAACCCTGAGCGATAGTTTTGGTGATATTAAAACAAGTGACATGCATACAAGCAATTTATGAGCCGTCGCTAGTGTCGTGCTGATTTGACTAATAGGACGTTTACACATTGCAGCGTCATTAAGGAGAAAGCTTTCGCATTACATTTAAATACGTTATGGCAGCAGCAATGTTGGTAATAGTACCACCAACTTACCCGAATCATCCCTTGCATGCACAGTAAATTTTCATAATGACTTCGTTTCACACATTTGCGTTGCACACGAAAACAAAAGCCGTATTACCGTGACCACACGCTCCACGGACCAGGTCAACTTTGTTCGCATCATGCCACTCAATAGCCTACGCCGCCGAGCTCGCTTGCATGCGAAACACTCCACCGGCGTAGAAGCGTAGAGAAATGGCTCAAAATTTTGTTGATCCCTCGGGAGTGCTTAAGCATCAGCTAGGAGATACTAAAACTTTTCCGACTACATCCCCCTTCGGGCACTCGGGCCCGACGAGTTGTCATGGTTTGGACGAGGGTGTGAAAAGGGAATATTTGTTCACGGCAACACGTTCCAGCGATACATCTCTGCGCGCGTGTGGTGCAAGGGTGCGACTATGTTTACCTGCAAGTTATGGTGGCCAGTTTCCACGATGCTGACTGATCCTATTCCTTGGCCGACGGGACTTCATTAAAGCTCGTAAATGGAGCGTGTGTGTGTGTGTGTGTGCGTGTGTGCGCACCCGGCCGTGTGTATGTTTGAGTAAAAGGTAGGAATGTTCACTAGCTGTCGGTTGACCGGAAATTTGGACAAAAGAAGGCCTTAACGATAAACTGCTGCTGGTGCTTCCGATGGCCGTACCCTGTTGGCAAACATTTCTTGTCGTCCTGTCGTTATAGTTTGTTTGATACTGCGCATATAATGTAAAGGGGGGGCTTGAGAAAAAAAAAATCTTTTAACACATGTTAGTCGTGAGAAATTTATTCCTGGTAAGCGGTAAAATTCACATAAGCTGGCTATGCATCATACTTTGTACCATACTGAGAATGTCGGATAAAGAAATGCAAAATGGAGCAGTAGTTTGCAATGTAAAGTGGAGTAAAATATTCTTTTTTTTGAGTGGGTTCTTCTATTGTGTCTGTTTCGCGAAATGAAATAACTTAATATTATACGAAAAAGACTGATTTTCAAGAAGGTATGTTTGATGACTATGCTTACCAGCAATCCAACCATCTCATCATCGTGTTTTGTATAAGATATTTTATGTGCAGTACAAAGTATGATAACATTATCGATTAATTTGACGTAGCTATGGGCCAAACAAACGAGGTACAGCAGTTGAAAATATGTTCGTACTTTCGTGTTTTATCCCAGGACGAAACAGTTCGAAATAATGC
Source organism: Anopheles maculatus (assembly GCA_002091835.1). NCBI lineage: Eukaryota > Metazoa > Arthropoda > Insecta > Diptera > Culicidae > Anopheles > Anopheles maculatus. The sequence goes on along the minus strand of KZ061677.1, from coordinate 389,573 downwards.
GACTTTTTCTGAAGAAAGTGTGAAAATGTTCTATCCAACAACATTCAACCTCAATCCAGTATAATGAGGATTGCAAAGATGCCTCATTTTTGTGTGGCTCTAAAATGCAGGAGAAACTGGGACTTCATAACCTGGTGGGTTTACCGTTATAAGACTATAATCCAGGTGTCAGAAAATAGGTACACACAGTGAATGATATCTGGGACAAGATTGTTCGTAATGAAGCTGTCCATAGGACAATCCCTTAGCGTGGGTAAACTACGGAACATGACTAGTGACTTCAGCGAACGAAGACACGTCTATCGAACAACACAATTTCTTAACCAAACCTCTATCGGAAGACTTGATTTATGTAGTCTGTGGCCAAGACGGAGCAGTAGCTGATTTCTTAAAGACATCCTTTACTAAATTCCCAGTTTACCTCCATATGTAATTATTTTTTTTTTAATCCGCATGTTAACTAATATTACAACTTTTTTTATGAGGAAAACCTTGCCTCGTTACATTGCTAGATTCGTGGGATATTTCGTGTATCAGCCACGTCTTTGAATCGAGGCTCTTTTAAAGGTGCACAGCTCTACTTTGCGGTCATCAACCCAGCCACCTGGTTATTGCCTCTTAGGCTTGGTGCTTACTTGTGACTGACACAACGATATTTGTCGGATGTTTACGATATTCGAAATTTGTTAACACTGGCCCGCAGTGTTTGCCTTGTGTGTAGTGTGTATGTAGCCTGGGAGTATTTCCTTATTTGTTCGACACTATCGTAATATCTACTTGATAGATCATCCACAAGCAGGATGCTGTACATTTTCACGTATTTGCATGTGGGCGCTGAACAGTATTGTTGATTTTTGTGCAGTCGCCTTTTTTTAACGATACTTCTGAGCTAGCGCCGATCGCGTTCGTAAACGGGGGGATCTTTTTATATCAAATCATAATGGTCGATAGTCAATAGTTGACAATAGTGCAGTCGAAATCGGAACGATCACTTCAGAATTCACTGGCGTTAGATCTGGTGATACGCAAGGAATAGAAAATCGGAAGAATAACGTCGCCACATCGTTGTCATCGTTCGCACCTGTGTTGAAACCGAATATTACTCATCGCTAGTATTTGTCACTACTGGTACATTGGCAAGTCTTCCACTGTTTTGAGCGGCCGAGTAAGTCGATACTTATCGATGCCAATAACTCTGCGCAGTAAATTCGAACAGTCGTTAAGATCTCTTTAACTGCAAAGCTATAGTCGACTAGAGACTCCAGATGATCCAGCTTTCGGTTGGATCCATCATCGAATGGATGACCGGTAGTTCTGGGCGCCCGAACTTTGCACAGGCGGCACTGAACGACCTTCAAGATGCAGATTGTTCTCATCATCAGTGTAACCGCATACTGGCGAATGAACTGGCGATGAACATCCTGGTTACCAGAGACCAATCTTCTCTGAAGTCTTCCGGATATCATTTGACTCGCGGATTGTTGTATCTCAAAAGGTCTAGTCCTTCAACCATATTTGTCCTAGTGTGGTCGAAGAGGAAGGTGGTACCCCGTAAGCGATACGTGTGGCCGACATTATCGTGTGTCCCTGCATTCTTCATTCCACACCATCGAGTCTGGGTCGGGTTGCGTCTAGAGAACTCGAAGTTTACAGAATGTGCACAACTGACAACTGACATACGATCTCAGACTTTCGGGTTCGTTGATCACTAGTTACACGCAAAAAACATGCGTTCCGGGAGGAGTTTGTGCATTTGGAGCTTTATTACCATGCACTCCTTCATTTGCTTGAATAGGCGGCTTACTTCCTTCATAGTTCAGACCTCTGGCAGTGCGGCGACCGATCACGATGTACTAACTTCCGTGAGCTTCACTATACATTTTGGATAGAACCATGCTCGGTTGGTAATGGTTTCATCTTCACCGAAGCTTCACCGTAGCACGTCTGGTTACAAGATCTTTATTGTATGATATTTTCCTGTTCCTGCTTTGTGCAAACACTACAGAAAACATCTTCGTTTACACTTTCACTTCTGTCAATCGACCTGATTACAATCCGATTTGCGAAAGACGTCAACAAGGCGGTGAAGTTAGTGAATGTGTAGAGTGGAAATATTCAAAACCCCGAATTTCTTAAGGATTTTCACATTTTTCGGTACAAAAAAAATACGCGCGTATTTGACGTCCTCAAGTTTTATGCGCACGGTCCTGAGTACATGTGAAGTTTTTACTAGAGCGTACGCTCTACATTTTCTCTTTCACATTTTGCTATCGAGACCATTTCAAAAATTTCCTTCCGCCGAGAACATGTAAACTCCAACAAATCGAGATTTTTCGAACGTTTAAAATGTTTGAAAATTATTTGAAAAAAAAGAATGGTGTTGTTGTATTACTAACTATCATATTTTTTAATATGTTGGCAATTATCATCTAACATGTTGGTCCATTTATTTGATGTTTCTATTTCTATTTCCGTTAAGTCCGTTAAGTAGTCCGTTAATAAATAAAATATTAAACATATTTGTTCAGTGTATTAATAATTGTTTCCGGATGTTTTGCGGAATATGTTCTTGCCACAACATTTGCTGCTACAAATTCTGAATAGAATGATGAAAAAAAAAAACAGAACGTTTTGACCGTTTTTTTTTTCATTTTTAATTTAACAACCAATGAACCTTTGTTACACAGCCCGAAAAGCTTTCCCCGGTACCATTCATCCAGAAATGTTCACTTTCGCCATTTGTTTTTGTGTGTGTAACTAGAAAGCACCATTTGGGCAGCACTAGGGGAGAACCAATGCATTGTTGGGCACGCGGCAAGTCTCGTAAATTAATAGAAGTACCACCGTAAACAATGATGCTCATCGCCTAGAGTGGTATCTCGTTTTTATGGGTGGTTGTTTCTTTCCTTTTCTTTTTGGCTTGGAAGTTGTTATTAGGAATGGATGTGCCGACAAAGTTTTATACCAAAGATTGTACATGTTTCATCCATATGTAACAATAGTCAGATGTCGGTTAAATGAATTTTTTATGTAATGTTTAAGCACTTTTTTCCGTTACACAGAGTTGTTGAAAAAATCATCTAGCTAAATCACTTCTAATTCGGATTGCCCCCCCCAGTATATTGACATGCACGAACATGGTAGATAGATAGGTAGGTAGGTTAATGATAGTTTTATTTTCATTCACCCAGCGCACCCCGTACGCCGGACACATTCGTGTGGCTAAAGTTCAGTGATTAGTTTCGAGAATAATTGTTTTCCATATGGGATCACTGCATACGTTGAACGATAGCATGGAAATTGATTTGCGCTAGAGGCGTCAAAACGTTGTCCATTCTGGTCGTTCTCGGTACGACGTCGATAGACCGGTACCGGTGCCTGGGAAACTCAGGGAAGCATCGTGGTGAACGGTGAACCACCTTTGCGAAAGTGGAAAGCTTTTCGGTAGCAGACGGGATGCTGCCTGTATCGATTCCCACGGCCAGTACCTATCGAAGCTATCCTGTGTCCCGCTCAGTTTTGGGGCACGCTTTCCGTTGCTTTATCTGTACCGAACGGTGTATATTGGGTATCGGGTGAAGGATCCCGTTACGGAACAGTGGAGTTTTAGTTCAGCTTAATGGATTTCCTTCGTAACGGTTCAATATGAATAATTTAGTATCTATTCTGCCCATCGCTTTCTACTACGGGCGGCAGACCGGCGAACGGCAAGGATGGCAAAGTCCGAACCGTGGCTAGGCGGCCTTTTATGACGTTAGCTGTAACGACTCTGTGGCTCATCATGCGGATCCGTTTTTGCGGTACTTGAAGCTTCGCGGCCTTGGCTTGCGAGAGTGTGCTGTGGCAAGCACACGCAGCCAAACGGTGGGTATGGGTGAAAGGCATGATTGGATCAAGCACTTCCCTCACTCCGCGACCCACTATATCTGACGCTGGGGGAAAAAAAGGACGCGATTTTTCCGCATGGAAAGTTTTTCTTCTAAGCTTGCACGGGCTTTGCTTTCGGTCGCGCTCATCTAGCATTATTTTAGTCATGGTGTACGAACACGCATACTTGAGTGAAAAATTCGACCGAGCATTATGATGCAAAGCTGGTGTAAAGATGGCTGTATTTACATGATGACGGCGTAGGTTACAGGCCAAAATGTGAATCAAGTACACTGAACTATTGCGTCATGAGTGGGGATCGTGGAGAAACTGCTTACTGTGCAATATTGATGAATACGTTAGAAATGATGTTGCGTTCAAATGTAGCTGAAACCGGGTTTTAGAAAAATTAATGGACTAAAAATTTTGTTGAACTTATTAGCAAATAAGAAAACAAAAAGGTTCTTTTCAATCCCGTGTTAATTTGTCATGTTCTTGTTATATTTTTCATGAAGTTGGCAGCATTTACAGGAATATCGCGATCGTTAATGGCACGTAGATTCATCCCATTCGTCAAAATCGTTGAAAAGATAGTAGGAAACTGTCAGAGAGGGCTTTTGAAACGGTAGCTCAACCACTGACATGATGCGGCAATTTTTTTCGAAGATTGAAGAGCAACAGCTATGGACAATCTCTTCAATGCCTCCAAAATCGCTAGCTAGGGAGAAGCTTCGCAATGGGCTCTTTTGAAATCTTACCAGGATTGTTGGAATGACAACCATCGACATCTTATACCAGGTGAAGGTAGATGGAAAACTTTTTCTTACTAGTAAAAACCTGTCCCAGGAAGTTTTAGGGAGCTTGTATGTTTGCTCTTCAACCTGGCGCTAGAGAGGACCACACAAGACTCGATTGAGGGTTGAGGATCTCTTATATATTCCCTAAGGATCAAAACAAATGTTGATTTAATACGGATCAAAAACGAAAACGAAGGGTGTATCTCAAGCGGCCCTGGTAATAAATAAAAACCTATCCGATGATGTACAGATAAGACGGAATGTCTACAACCAGGGGCAAACTAAGCATATGCTTGGGGTCCTGAAGTTTCCAGGTAACCGTACATATCGATAGGGCATATCAAGAGATTTTGAGCATTTATGGGGCAACTCCATCCTCATATTCGGACATCATAAAACCGATATGTCCGCTTGGTCTCTATCTTTGGGCCTGTCAACGGACTCGATGTGTTAGGGGCCCTCAATTTCCATTCTGGGCCTCCAAACCAAAACACTTGTAATGACGAAAACGATGCATGGACTGTATAGAACATTTATAGCGCTTACTTAGCCTTTACTTGAATACGCCTCGGACACATGGACTCTGTCCTTAATGGGCGAAACCCTGTTAGGCACGCTCGAGACGAAGAAGCTCAGCATTACGATGAGCTCTTTGTGATGTATTGTGCATTGAATAAGACTTGCCAGGCTTCGGTGAAGTGATCATGTCATGAAAATGGCAATACTCTTAAAGTCTTGACCGTCCATCCAAGATGTTTATTAGAACTACGTAGAGATTAAATTATGGCGAATGAATCAGATATTTCAGAATGGGGGATTGACTGACGACGGCGCTAGATTGTAGTGATTATTTTGATAATTATTTGTTATTTTAGAGTAAATAGTTAAGTTCATTAGATATTTTTTTGCTAACGCTTTGCACGACAAAACAAGTGTCAATGTTTCATAGTGTCGATTTCTTTGACAAACAAATTGACAAAGAATTTTCAATGTTACAAAAACAATCTGCCACAGCATCACTATTCTATCGGCGAACAGATACTTTTAAAGCTCAAATTAATAGAGTGGAATTTTCTAAATTTTACACTACAGCATAGCTTAGCGACCATGAAAAATGTTATACCATTAAGGTTTTTTGAGCACGCTGTTTTCGTCTGCATTTGTGTTACTAGCGTACCAAAAACCAAAAATTGGGGAAGAGATTTTTTGTTGTTGCTTATCACAGAACTTTTGTTTCGTCCCATTTTCCAAACGTCAAACCACTGCCAGGGAATAAAAGTTAGTCAAAGTTACCTTCCAGTGAGAAGGATGAGGACGATGAGGATGACGATGATGATGAAAATGGATGCGAGTTTGCAAAAAAGTATTTCCATTTCACATCGGTTTCGTCTGCCGCCAATGATCGAGTTCGAGTTATTTTGGCAAACTTGTTCAAGTATGTGAATGGGAGCGAGCGCGCGCGTGTATGTGTCGGTTTGTGTAGTTGTATGCGTTCGAGATGTCTCGTTGCGATTTGATCATGTTGGGTTGGGGAATAATTGTGTCTTTTTCGTTTCCATTTCCCGTTGCGGATCGCAAACATCTCGTTACGAGGAATTTCCGCAGGCTTTATACTGACGGTTAAGTTGATTTTTGGCGCGCTTCCCAACGGCCGAACGGTGAACGTGAGAGGTAAAATGTGTGTGTGTGATAAACTTTTTCTTTTTTTTTTGCTCTTCTTTCGCTTCTTTTTTAATAATCCAGAATCTGGCTGGGAAGATATTTGAAACTTCTCTAATATCGTGTTATCGGAGCAATTTTTAGACTTTTGCGGCACATACCAGTGCGCAGAGTCAATTTGATTCAATTTCCGTCAAACCAATCAACTGTCCAATTGCTTTGAGCGATGAGCAGTGCTTCTCGCAAACAGGCAGCGAACTTTGGACGAACTTCGACGGTAAATACAGATCAAGTGTAGTGGAAAGCAAAGTTGAAATTGCTATCGTACAGACAAAATCATATTAAAACACTATCGATGTCAGCCAATAGTCTCTGTGTTAACTGTTATTGATGGTTCCATTTCACTTGAGATAAGCTTTGCGTTTTCGTAATACAAACAACCAACGCTCTCAACGAACTCTACCGAAAGTTAATGCAATGAGAAGAAAAGAAATATTGTTTGAGGTTTAGAGAAAGAGAATGAAAGAAAAACGTATAACTAAATCTGGCATGGGTTTTTATGACGAATAACGTAGTTCCAATGAGTCCCCAGTTGCGTTGCGGTTCAAGATGAAGGTTCCGGTTCGAAAGTTCACGCAGCGATAGAGATTAATCGTGCGCTTCATTTAATTCTCGGGCTTCCCATTTCATAAACACGGTGCTTTATCGCAAATCGTTGGGGCGTCGATTAAGTGTGCCAGGACTAGGAACCACCTTCTGGCAAATGCCAGGTTCACCCGGGAAGCGAGATGGCCAATGCTGTTCATAATTTATATGCCCGTTCAGGCTTTCTCGAATCGATTTGCTGTCAGCTGTGGATGCGGCACCGTGTGGTAAACAGCATCGTGGCACTAATGCTGGTCTGCCACCACACTGGTACGGGGTTGCACGGATGGATGGTTGGGGGTCGTGGTGGATGGGTTTCCCGGTTCGGAAGCTAAAAGTTGGCCTAGACGCAAGGTGAAGCATTCCGGGAATATTCATGCGGGACACGTCACGTTTCATCCGTTCCATGCTAGACGAACCGGAAATTGGAAAGGAAATTGTATCATATTCAATCAATTAAATCTAGCATCTTCGTTGTACTAAATTTAGACAGACTGTTGAGCGTGTGTGTGTTTGTTTGTTCATTACCAGCCAGTTGCAAAACGTTTAAGCTGGAACAAACGTGGAACAAGTTCTGAAAGTAGGCGTTAATTGTGAAGAGTATATCGCTCGTCTGTTCTTATTGAGGTGTTTGTAACAAAAAGCGCAACGTAAAATAGTAGAACTGAGCTTGTGTGTAAAAGCTTTTACGGTGTACTATATCCTGCTAACGAGGGCAAAGCTCAATGCATTGAGTTTAAGCTATTATGGGTGAATGTGTAAATAACTTTTCTACTGATTAAGTCATACACTTATCGATGATCTTGGCGAGAATCGCGCTGGAATCATAATCCAGATTTAATGGAGCAACCAATCGACGCACTGTACACAGACATAAAGGCCCCTATTGACAGCGTTCCACATTATATTATGATCGCCAAACTTCACGATTGATGGCCTGATTACACTTTTATCTTAGTAGTCCCATTCCACGCGCAATGGATATGCTACTTCAGGTGTGCCTTGATCCACTGCTTTTCGTGGTGTAACTTAATGACCTTATGGGTGTTGGCCCGACCGGTAGCTACCTTTTGTACGTCAAAGACTTCAGAATGTTTTATTTCGATTCAACATCCTAGCCGATCAACTGTTGTAATCACCTTTGCTCCCTACGCTTATAAACTGAATTGTACTGTCATCGAACGCAAACACAGTACCTTTTTATCCGATAATCGAGGAGGAGATCTTCATAAAGACCTATATGGGTGGTCCATTGGGTACTGCCGGATTAGTACCGACTAGAAATTCCTTGAGCATTTCACTAAACATTCCCAGATTACCAACGAAGGTATGACTTTGGAAATTAGTGGTGCAGACGACCTTTGCCATGGGCAACTCGTCCCGTCTTCGTGCTTTGACAACTTGGTGAGGGTTTACGGGCGTCTCAGCTTCACGATCAATGAGTTTCACCGAAGAGCTAATAAGACGGCAGCAATTTCTTCCACGGAGATCATAGCCACCGCTACAGTTTAAAGTCAGGATCGCCATTAATGTCACTGGACCGGTCACAACCGTACCTCTTTCGATGGGAATACGTCGCTGCTGCAGGCGGGTAAGGACCACTTTGATGGTCTCTGCTATAACACCTGTATCTCACAGCAACCGCACACCTGATGTTTGGGCTGGAGTACATCAGGGAGATGATGTTTCCCATATTCATCGCATCTCCAACCTGATAATTCATACGATGTCTCACGGCGGTGAGTTAGAGATTACCTTAGAGTGGTCCTTCATGGTAAGTTCAGCTTCTATGACCAGCTAAAGTACATTGTCACCATTCACAACCAGCTCATTGGCCTGTCGAAGCATTACTGCTCTACTGCTCGCTTGTTGGATCAACAGTTGAGTACGCATCCGTAATATGGAGGGCTATAGAAAAAATAATCACAAAATTTACTTAGTCTTTTTGGAAAGTTCCCGTGGATTACAGCGGTCGCTGTGCGCTCCTCGGTTTGGTAATGCTACAGCAACACGAGTCTGGCAATGCTATGCACTAAGTGTGACGGTTGGCAGTCTAATTTGACACGTGCTGCATTTTTGAATAACATCCGTCTCGAGAGTCCTTGTACTCGTTAGTGTCTATGTTTTGACGTGTTCTTCGTTTATTAATTTTAAGTTAACATTAGTTGCTCCAAGAGAGTCGTGTGGATTGTAGATTTTTTTAATTAAATTTACTAATAAACACATAAAGGCACTAGTAAGCAAATATGTTTAAAGAATATTGGTTACATTAATATAAATCATTATTTATTATCTGCCAATCACAAACAATGTAATTACTTCATTTGAAAATCGTACATTCAACATGTCAGATACTCATGCATAGAACATCCATACTGAAATAAAACAAGCCTTCTTTTTTACTGTTTGCGCAAACGAAGAATGTACAAATATTGTATCTCACCTCGTACGAGAAAGTTGATTCCCGCGGTAGGGTGCATGTCAGTTGAGCGCGGGTATACAAGCGAGTTGGAAACTGCCAAGAAAGTCATTAAAATCTCACAACAGCAGTACAGACCGTTCCATCGTGTGTTTTCCTCTGCACGCCCGAGCGAGTATTCAGTTTCAAGCGTGGAACCTGTAAATATTTGCAACATTTGCGTTGTACTGTTTGCGGTTTTTGGTGTGCTACGGAAATCAACACCGTTCCGATTAGTAGCGGCCACAAATATAATAATGCGGGATGTGTTAAAATAATCGCCGAAATGCAGGAGCTGCTGTTGGGGTGTATGATAATGGGTCTATTGCGGAAGGTTTACATTTTGTATTGGACTAACAGTAGTTTAACTAACGTTCCATATTAACGGCTGTAGTTTTAAATATTATTATTATCAAACGATTTGTTGGATCATTTCGGAGGATGAAGAATGAAGTCCAAACTATCCCCAACCAGCATGGTGTGGAAGGGAAATGTGGTTAATTAGATGTAAAGTTGCCACCACTAAGAAGATGACATTGCGTTTGTTTAAGTATCTTGCATGAGTGTACGTCAAAAGCAATGTACGCGACTCGTGGCAATTGCGAGTGACGATCGCATAATAAAGGAACAGTGTAAGGCTCAAGTGTGCGGGATGGGAACTTTGTGTTCTACCAACTACTAAACAGTAATAAACGGCAGAGAAAACGAGGCGGTCGGTAGCCGTGTTGTGTTGGTGTGGCAGCAGATAGAAATGTAAACATACTTCTCGTGTTGCGGTACTCTGCAACCGAGTAACGAAGTGTGTCTGGTGCTTGGTGCGCGGGTACACTTGGTCCAGGATGCATCTGTTTATGTCTCACTATTGGGCTGGGGCTTCCACATCGGTGCAGCAACTGGAAAGTTGTCGGTTAAGAAACGGTGTGTGTGTGTGTGTTTGAGTCAACACTGATTACGTAAGGTCGAGTGCCGGAGAAATGGATAAGGTGGAGGTTGACGGTAAACAGTGAGATAAACCCGTGGGGAAAATGGTGCTGTGTTGTGTGTGCCGTCTGGCTGTGGCTAATTGTTTATACGTTTTTAAATATTGGTCATGTGAATTAAACACAACGATGTTTACCGACGCGCAGATCCGGAAAAAATTATTGAATTAAATAATTTTAACGGCCACATTCACTAGTTTTGTATAATTTAACTGGCACTATTGGGCTGTAGCATCTATTTTAACTACATAATACGCCAAACAATAAACTTACATCAGTATAATACCTTTGTTCGGAATTATAAATGCATACACAAGTTTCCCAAGTTTATGTCGTGTCCACGAGATAAGCTTTGTTGCGCGTACCGCAACGTGCAAAAACCTGGTGAAATGCAGCTTGTAAGAAACTTTCCCCTAAAAAGCCACACACAGCACTGCCGTGGAAGAGACGGGAGCACACATTGTTCGTGGAGTTTGGTCGCGAGCGTGTTCGCACCTTGCGAGAGCATATGCTCCAATTCGGTGGATCAGCATCATGCGTACGACTCCAGGGTTTCTCAGCCGCGCTCAGTTGTGTGTGTGTGTGCGTTCTCTTCAACCAAGAGACTCTCGCCATTCTCGGGCAAAGTTCATTTCACCCATATAGAAGCGTGCGTATTCGCTCTCTCTCTCTCACACACTCTCGTCCTGATGCCTGCCTGTTCCATCACACTAGTGCAAAGGGGAACTGTGCATGGTGATGCTGCTAAGCTTGCTGTAACAGGTTGGTATCGGTTTTTCGCGAGAGCAGGTCAGTTCGAGATAAGCTTTCGATCGGTGCGGTTGGGTACGGATTGATGGTAGTTTTTCCGCTCCAAAGCATCAACATCTGAGGAACTTCTCATCCTGCAGTGGTCAGTGCAAGTGGTTTGTAATTTGTTACCTGTGTATCAGAGTTTTGCGTCTTAAAAGCAAAACAAATATTAAAAGAGTGGAAATTTTACTTAAAAAGAACAAAAGTTCATGTGCTTGCAAAGTTTTTGCGATGAGTATGAAGCTTTCTACACCACGTACTATTCGTGATTAGCAGTTATCTTGTTTGCCCTGTATCCTGTGCAAAAAAGAAAAGTGCAATGAGTTTCGTGTAACTTACCACATCTGATACTCTGTGTGCAGAAAGGCTGATCTCATCGAGCAGCGGGGGAAAAAAAATTCCAGGAACTATTGCTGCTCAGTTACACTTCTTTCTGGGTAGCAAACTACGGATTAACGTGTGCTGTATGTAGTTGCATATTTTAATGTTGGTGTGTGTTTTAATGTTTCGGTTTCCGTGTGATGAATAGTAAAGTGTTTCGTCAAGTTTATTTGATGTAAAAGTTGGGGTATTTATTGTTTGAAAAGTTTTGAACATAGTGTGAATTCTTATTTAAAATGTGTTTGTGAAAAGATAAAACGGTCGTTACTCTTTTGAAATATTTAAGTGATTGTTGGCAAACAAGATACAAGTATTAGTTCTGTGAATTTAATGCACTTTGTTTTAGATAGTTAATGATGTTTTTGCTAAAACAGATTGTTTTTCTCTTTATGGGAAATGGAATTTTAACAAATTATTCAAAACTATTTAAGTGAATAAGTGTTTGACGGTTTAAGTTGTTTTAGAAATGTTTCCACGGTGGTTAAAAAGAAAATTGTAAGTGTCATTGTTTTCTGTGCAGCAACTTATCCGGTAAATTTATTTCATTTGGTTTTAAAGTGGCTAGGTAAATGTGTAACTTTGGGATAATATAAGTGTTTGTTAAATGAATGTCAATTGAATGCACCAACGCTTATGCAAAGTGATGGAATTGAAATACGACGATACGGATTATTTCGCTTCTGAAAAGTGAGGTAAATTTAAATTATCATAATATACACCTTAATTAGTTTAATATGTCTATAAAAAGTTCAAAATTAATTACAAAACAAAATTACAACTGACGAAAATAATGCCAATTGTTAATGAAACTCAATCGATTGTTCTGCTTTAGACGTGGAAAAGCCATGGCATCCATGCGTCTCTATTTTTAAATGCCCTTGGCTCCGTTAAAATAAACCACAGTTCATATGATTTGAAGATTTACGGTTGCTCATCATGTTTATCATCAGCTCTTTCTCCAGTTCATCATGTAAATTTGTCTATCCAGTCTGTGCGTTTGTTACTACCGGGTTGGAATTTGTTTATAAGCAAGCATTGCATTGGTTTGGGGATGTTTAGTGCCAGATTAAGCTGGTTATACTGTTGTAAACATTGATGCTGCTGGATTATACACATGCTCTGCATGGGAGACATAAAACTACTTCAAAAACGTTGTGTATTTAAAGTTAGTATGTTTAACGATTTTTAATGAATTGCTTCTTGTAATAGTTATACTCGTTGCTTTATTATATCATTATTTAAAAAGCAAACACATATTTTAAAATAGTTGCACTTTCTAGATATCTTACAAATGTTTTAGGGTCTACGTCGTAATGTGAAATATTTATTTAAGAAATTCTTTGATAGCAACCAGTACTACTGACACAAGCGTATGTTAAATGTATGGACTGCATCAAATCGGTATACATTCTTGCCACCATCTTCTGAAAGACCATCATTTATACCAGGGAGCAAAACAACTTAAACGGCGAAAAGAATATGACAGCAAGCACAATTTTCAAACAGAAGCTTCATGCAATGAGTGTCCGTGTTGCAAGGCTGGAACAAAAGCAAAAACCAAAAAAACCGAATCCAACGAAATAACAAGATGCTGGAGCGTACACTCGAACGTATAAACAAGTGATCATCATTATACAAACAAACAACTTTGCGTTGACTTACACCTTGGCGCGTGACGTACGCGAGCAAAACCTTTGCAACACCGTTTGGTATGCCAATCTCGGACTTCGGTATACAGCTAGTGAGAAACGAAACACCAAGCGCCTCCATCGTAATACCATGAACTACCATGCGTCTCCATGTGTGGTGTATCGGTGAATTAATAGCCACGGAAAATCAGCTGTGTTGCATCAAAAGTCATGAAACTTGGGTAATCAAGCGTGACGTCGGTGACGTTGACGAGCTAATGCACGGAAAACAATAATGTAGCGTTTGCTCACTTGCTTGTTTGCTATAGTGCCGTTGTATGTCATTTTGAATTGTCGTTAAGTGTTGCGATAGTAATTAGTTCACCATCGTTTTCCATGTACCAGGGAATGATGTTGTCTTGCCGGGTTCGAGAAAGGGGAGAAAAAACTGAGCGTGTATTAACAGGCCCTACGTCCGGATATGTGTGCGCCTGATCTGAACTGTGGCCTTATCGATTATTTACAAATTTTATCTGGTGGATTGTGCCGCGCCACGTATCCACATGGATGAGCTGCACGGATGTGGTCGAATGTGGTTATTTTATTGGTGATGTGGGTGTGTGTGTGTGTGTGTGTGTTCATAGCTCGATGGCACAATTTGGTTCTGCACAGCCAAAATCATCACAGGACAGATGTAATGATACCAAAATCAATGATTGAATCATAGAAACAGATTATGATTTGTGTATTGATTTTACATTTGTAACAACATTCATCACTTAACAATGAATATGTTGTTTATTTTCCGATGATTAGCATTTTAGGCTTCCTGAAACACAACTTTTCGCTTCAAACTAAATTGTTCGGCTTTTACTAATGTACTGGCAACATATTGTCTGGATAAATTAATCTTACTGAACATGAAAACTCCATAAGCTTGATACGGAACGGAGCCTTTTCTGCGCTCGGTGTAATCAATAGTTTTACCGGTCATTTAATTAAATAATGAAACATTTTGTTACATGATTCTTGAACACATGCTGCGCGTCGTGTTGTAGTGCACTATGACCGCAAAACCGATGCCTTTCAAAAGAGACCGCCGGCGCTCGGTTCTTTCTGTTGATTTTTCACATTTCACAGCTTGTTTGCGTACCTCGTGTGAGACTGTTATTTTATCTTGTTTCCAACATATCCACACAAAACGTGTGTCAACAAGCGGTTGAATCTTCGGCTGCGCTCCAGGCCAAGATCAGTATCAGTCAGTGGGGATGGTGTAGCGATAAGCGTGGCGGCGAGCATGTGCTTGCTAGCATGTTGGCGAGTTTGTCGGGTGTGGTGCGGCGTAGGATAGTGTTTAAATATTTACCTAAGCCATCCGCTGCGATACCTTTTTTGCTGCCGCTAGCGCATTTTTGATGGGGCGTTAACGAGCGAAAAACACGACGGAATGGTAGGTCGTCATAATTGTGTTAGGGTTCGCAGGAGGCTTCCGTATTATGAGCACAGCCCGGGCCCCGGCGCGGAACTGGGTTTCGTAAATTGCGAGCAATGACGAACGAAATTAATTTATCACCAGTGAAGAAATTGTTTTTGCCCCGCGTTGCATGAAAACTGATTTCAACGGGGTTTTGTTTGGGAGGGAGCCGGAGGTTGCCTTCGCTAACAAACCGGTTAGCTGGTTATAATTATTAATCACACCCGACGTTCCTTTGGCTTTACGGCTCTTAATTACGCATGGACCGGGGACCCGTGGTAGTTAACGCGGGGCTTCTGGTGGTCGTAGTACCGGGCTGTTTGTTGTGAATCATAACAGGCACGATCTGAGCGTAAGGGACAAAAGAATGTGTAATGATGTAATGATAATTAACGTTTCTGCTTACATTATATAAGGTACGTTTGAGAAATGGGCAACAAACCGTTAAAAACATTTTGTCCCCCGACTTTGCTACAACTGCGCACTTGAACTTCCGTCGTACAGTGCACCCGAGTGGCAGTTAGAGCGCTTTCTTCTGCGTCACAATAAATTAGTTTTACTCGGAAAATAGCAAACTGCCTGTGCGAAAATAAATATAGACTCGAACCTCGGTGCGCTAACGAAAGATGGATTAACTGTGGAGGGTATCATTGAGTAGTAAGAAGTAATTATTAATCTAGATCCGTTGCCCGATCGATCATTTGTCGTAACGTCTTCCCCGAGCACGCCCGATGGTGCTCGTTGCCGTGGATAATGATGCTGGTTAAGACAGCTGTAATGAATCGTCCGTTTGTTTTTTGTTTTGTTTTATTTTTCCTTCGCTTTGCCTGGGTGTTTGCCATTGTCGATTAGGATCCAATCTGCGCCCGCCATTAAATGGTAAGCAATAAAGTTGTGTGCCGAAGGTTCGTTACGAGTTGGAGCAGAATTTTATCGGCTATTTGCGTTAATTACCTTCACGCGATTGGGTCAAATAAAATGAATTGTAGGAAGACGCGAGGCGAGCGTTCGTAGAGAATGAATGTTATTCAAATTCGATGTCTTACGTTGGAAGCTTTAATGAAGCATCAAGTGATGAAATATTAGGACGATTCGCAACATAAAAATCAGATTAATTAGTGGATTGTTTAGAAGCGTGCTTACTGAAACAGAAGATGATTTGACCAAAGTGGTCAGGCTTGTTGTCAACAGGCTTATAAACCTTTGTGTTTACGCTAATGCTTTTGGTCTATTTTAGTAGCCGTAGCTACTGTGCTTTAAATTCTTTGAACGGACTACAGTATCGCGCCGTTTCATGGAAAACATTCTTTGTGGTTGTCTTTGAATTGGAATCCATTCGCGGCAACGATGTTCATTACTGCTAAGAATTTCGCAATCGACTGTAGATAATCAATGTTTTTTGATTATCTGCTGCTGTGCGTGTGTTCCTGGAGGATAAAAAGGGGCTGGATTAAAAATGGAATGAATCCATACGGCTTCTTGTCTGCTCAATATTATCTTGCAGCATGATTCGCCGTATCTTTGGTGAGTGCTGCAGAACAAAAATATCGCGAAAAGGTACGTTTGAAGTTTTGCTGGTCGCACGTTTTGGAGACCATTTCTTCTTCAGTTGCTACCATGTCTCATTTCTTATGGTCGACAGCATTGCAAAGGCTTGCTGTTTGCTGTTCGGTTAAGGTATTGATCAGCTTTTTCAATGCGAAAACAACGTCGTACAGTGAATTGGGGTTTACTTACTCATGGATTATAGAGTGTAGCAGAGTGTTGGTAAAGATGAAGATAATAACGATCTAATAAATGAAGTTTGCCAAACGTACCACAACGTTGCGTAGCAGTGGAAATTTTAGTCCTCCGTGTTGGTGACCGTACCTTCGGCCGGTTGTACGGTAAAAATGCTGAATCAAATCCGTACCCAAACATCGCACAACAAATTCCGGGCCCTGTTGATCCTACGGTATCAGATTTGCAAAGTCTTCGTAATTTTGTGTCCGATGCTTCTGTTTTTTTTTCTTCGCTTCTTTAATATTGAACGGCATTTTTCACGCACGTTTTGACTCTATCTTTGTACGAACCATCCCATGCATACACACCGGCCCACATTTACCCAGCTACACAGTATAATCCGCGCGCGGATATTACAACTCCCCAGGGGTAGAAAACTGGTTCGCTTCGGTGGTGCTACGACAGTGAAGCATGAATTTAATAACATTAATGATACGGTAGCGGTCCCATTGTTGGTCGGTTAGGGCCGCGCAACAGGTGTGTTGGTGTACGCTGCTGACGATGTGTTTGTGTGCACGGAACTATACCGGAAGGTACCTATGTGTACGTACATACACATAAATAATGATTCTTGCCGAGCGACAATGTCCATGTTGGGTATTATTTTTCTGCTCATGCAAACTCTTAAAGCACACCACCAGTTTCTCAGCAATTTAAAATGTGTAATAATTTTAGGTAAGATGGAAATGTGTTGGTGAATTGTTTATAACGTCAGCAAAACAAAAGCATAAAACGGACGTTAAGACTAATTTTGTTATGTGGCACGCTATGGTGATTAAAAAAGTGCAATAATTAAATAGTATGCTGATGGATGTTTCACGGCTTCAACATTAAATTGTTGCAAATACATTATGGGATATACTAAAAATATTGCTATAAGCTCAAGTTATTCTTCTTGAATTAACAACCTGCTAGTTTATGTTGGCTTATGTAGGGCGGCCCGGTGGTGATGCGACAGCGGCGCCGGTCTTCACACGGCAGGACCGGGGTTCAAGTCTCATCTGGGCCGTTCCCCCATAGTGAGGATTGACTAACCAACTATGCGGTATCAATTAGTCTAGTAAGCCAGAAATGGCAGGCATGACCTTAAGAGGTCGTTAGGCCAAGAAAGAAGAAGAAGAAGCAATACGGCCAGGCCGTTCTATATGAATAAAAAAAAAATTATTTACAACAGATAAAGTTGATGTCTCGGAGGCGTATGTGAGTACTGGGACTATAAAGGAAACAGTCCCAACTTCGTCTGTTGCGACAGGTGTTTTCAGTGGAGAAGTTTCCTCATGCTGTAGTATGACCGGTTGGCAGCCAGCACTTTAGCGCGTATATCATCGTAGTCTTTTGATCCCAGTTAGGTAAAGTTTTGGACGACTTCAAAGGTCGCTATCTGATCGCTATTGCTATCTGTTGTAAATAATACGGAAAACCCATTGTAGCATCCACAATGCTATACATATGCTGAACCAAACTTTCGATATAGCACGAGACAGTAAACATCAAAACTGGGACAGC
Organism: Anopheles maculatus; assembly: GCA_002091835.1. Taxonomy (NCBI): domain Eukaryota; kingdom Metazoa; phylum Arthropoda; class Insecta; order Diptera; family Culicidae; genus Anopheles; species Anopheles maculatus. Next base: position 371,604 of record KZ061677.1, on the reverse strand, counting down.
AGGTTAATACCCCACAATAAAAACATAACAGAAACAGCTGGAATCAAACTAAACGACATTTGTCAAAGAATGCAACTATTGCATAATTAGCTATTTTGACCGAACACCCGTTGAAACACTGACCAGCGCACTCGACTAGCGAGCGGCGCAATGCAACTCGACACGAAATCGTGTAGTCAGCATAACACATATGTTTGCGACGATATCCATAAGTTTTGTCTTCACACGGAAGAAACATTGTAAGCAAATTTATATACTCAGCAATTAAACAGACAGACAGAAAAACCTATTTGTACCAACAAACAAACGCAACCCGTTTAACATCGAGATGTAATTTGACACTTTTGTTTACGACAAGAGCCTTATGCTTTTGTCGTCAACCAGGAAAGATGTTGAGCAATTTAACCATGCAGAAATAGTAAAACAAATATTTTTCTAGTTAACACCCCGACGGACTGACCTATTTTAAGTATTTTGAACTTAATGTAAAACAATGAAAATTGGTATAAATAAAGCCACCTTTCCCGGCCGACACACTCAGAGAGAGTTGGTCGTTGGACATAGACAGAGTTGTGTCTAAATTCATTCAAGAGCTTTGAGTGTCCCCCTACCCAAGGTAAGGCCTCAATGTCTCCAACAATCCAGTAAGGAAAATCTCCTCCAGATTTTTGTGATCGCCTGGACGATCAAGACAGCCGGAACCATCATGTTAGCGGATCCGATTTTTCCGCACACTAAAGTGTGTGTTCGCGTGTGCGCCCACAGACGACGTGAGTAAGGAAAGCGTGCGCGCGAACATATCACATGGCGACCGTGATTTTAATCTGCAATCGTCGGATACCACAAAAGACATCACATGACGATCGTGAATTTAAGCTGCAATCTACGGAGAGTACATAAAGCAGTGTGAATGTAACAACGAAGTGAAAAAGTAAAATGCAAAAGTGTGGATCAAAGTGATCATTATAGTGCTCTTCGTGTGGACAAAAAGTAGTGATCTTAGTGAGAATATGCAATCGTCGAACGATGCGAACTAAAACCCCGGAAATGAAAACGTGCAAGTGTTACATATCAGAGTCCACATGTAAAAATAACAATCAACGCAGAGTGCAGTTAAGTGTAATATGACGCAGTGAAGTGCGCACATGAACAGTGCAACACCCGTATAACGTAATGTACAGTTCTATCATGAAAATCGGTGCATGGTACGCAAAAGTGTACCACCTAATGAACCACGATGTGTGAAAAAGAACAAATCGGAGTGAGTGATACATTTTTATGAAAGTGAAGTGAAAACATTTTTAGTTTACTCAAGCGGCAATTTAAAAGCGACAAAATGGGAGGAAAATTTTTAAAACCGGAAGTTGAAGTGTTATCAACGTATATAAAAACACTTCTACTAAGTCAGTGACGTCAACGAACAGTCTAAAAGTGAGTGAAAAAACGACAACTGTAGTGGAGGGCGAGACCACGGTGCACGAAAGTGGACCGGCGGGATCTAAAGAGACAGGAGTCTCCAACGTGGAAGCCAACGGACAGGAGTCCCAACAAGAATGCTACGGACAGGAGTCCCAACGGAGATGCTTTTGGAAACGAGTTCCAATGAAGGGTGCCAGCCTAATTCAGAATCGACTAAGCAGCAGCTGATCGATATTTCGCGAAATGGTTAAGATAAGTACCACACAATCATGTAAATAATCAATAATTATATAATATTAAACTTGAAATCGAACAAAGCTAAAATAATGCAAAACAGATAATAAGATTTAATATAAATGAAATGAGAAAAATGTAATGAAAGAAATGAGCAATATAGTTTGATTCAATAATACGAAAGAAATTTAACAAGGAAAGAAATAATGGATACTTGAACGAATTCATAAAATTTTAAATAATTCCAATGCGTACGAATTGAAATGACCAAAATGTTTAAAAGTATAAAAATGATGCTACTATATGCAAGATGAAGATTATTACATGGAATTAATGAGCTGATACATTTCCCCATAGTTTCTTTAAATTTATTGAATAACCTAAGTACTAGAATAGAGGTTGAGACAATCAACAATTCAATCATAACGCTGAAAAGTATAAAAGAGAATATTCAAGAAAGCGACAAAGAGGAATCTAATAGTTCGACTATAATTCAGTTGAGAAAAATAATCAAGATGGCATTTGACATAAAACCAGCGATGGGATTAATACCCATGTACGATGGATCGCACGAAAATCTAGGCGCATTTATTGACGCAGCAACTTTATTACAAGAACTAAATCCAAACTAAGAAGTAATGCTAGTAAAATTTATAAAATCAAGGTTAACAAATAAAGCAAGAATTGGCTTACCGAAAAATATTACGACATATCAAGAATTGATCGATGACATTAAAACTAGGTGTCAGGAGAAAACTAACCCCGACAAAATAAAATTATGGACCATTCCATCTAAAAACACACAAAGTTTGTGTGATGACGTGGAATTATTAACAGCTAAACTGAAAGGAATATACCTCGAGCAATGTATTCCCGAAAAAATAGCAAACGAAATGGTCGTTAAAATAGGATTAAATGTGCTCAAAGAAAAGGTTTCAAATCCAGAAACTAGAACGATCCTTAAAGCAGGAAATTTTTTAACAGTAGCGGAAGCTACTCTAAAAGTAATGGAAAATGAATGGGAAGAATCATACAAAAATGCAAACGTTTTCAACGTTAATAGATCTCTCAGACAAAACTGTGCTAACTGCAGCCGCACAAACCATAGAAACTGCCAGAATAGATACCCTCCCTGCCCACCCATTAGAAATCAAAAAAAATATCATCAGATACACAACGCCTATAAGCGAGATAGGTACACATTTTTCAAGAGATACCCACGAACTAACCCACCTATAAAGAATGAACCAAATAGCAGGCCTAATAATACTTTCAGAAACACTACTACTATTTACAGTAATAGAAACAACAACTCCCCAGACAAAGCCCTTAAGGTGGCTCGACCAGTACTAACTATTGATCTAAAGGGAACTGATTACATCAAAGTTAGAGCATCTTTTGCT
>KZ061677.1:345872-368414 GCA_002091835.1 Anopheles maculatus | reverse complement strand
CAGAACCAGAGAATAAACAATAGTAAAAACCTGACCCTTAGAGGAATTTCAGATAAATCAATAAATACATTAGGTTACACATCTTCAGCAATTAATTTTGGAAATACTATCATCAAACACGACTTTTATCTCGTACCAGATGATTTTAGCATGTATGCAGACGGCATTTTAGGAAGAGATTTTTTCAAACAGCACAGATGTAAAGTAGATTACGAGTTTGACTTACTCAGATTCAATTATAACGGAGAAGAAGTACAGCATCCATTAGAAAATGGAGATGCTGGTGGCATTATTTTACCCACTCGAAGTGAAGTAGTAAGAAGAGTTTATCTACCAGAAGTAAAAGAAGATGCAGTTATTTTTGCTCAAGAAATTAAACCAGGAGTATTCTGTGGAAACACTATAATAAACAAAGATAATCCGATGATAAAATTCATAAACACAAATGACGCAAATGTTTACATTACCAATAGAGAATTTCATCCTATTCATGAACCCCTATCAAATTACAGCATTCAAAATAACGCTTTATCCCGAAAACCAGCAAGTACAATAGAAAGAATCAACAAATTATTAGGAAAAATTCATCTCGAGAATACCCCTAAATCAGAGCAGGAAAAACTAAAACAAGTTATAAGCCAATATAATGATATATTTTGTATTGAGGAAGATCCAATCACTACAAACAATTTTTATAGTCAAGAAATAACACTGAAGGATAATATTCCATCATACATTCCAAACTACAAACAGATACATTCCCAAACCGAAGAAATCCAAAAATACTTAGGTTATTAAATAAATTTTAAGAAACTTTGGGGAAATGTATCAGCTCATTGATTCCATGTAATAATCTTCATCTTGCATATAGTAGCATCATTTTTATACTTTTCAATATTTTCGTCATTTTCAACATATATATTCGTAAGCATTGGAAACATTTTAAATTTTATGAATTCGTTCAAATATCCATTATTTTTTTCCTTATTAAATTTCTTTCGTATTATTGGATAAAACTATATTGCTCATTTCTTTCATTACATTTTTTTCATTTCATTTATATCAAATCTTATTATCAGTTTTGCTTTATATTAGCATTGTTCGATATATAGTTTAATATTATATAATTATTGATTATTTACATGATTGTGTGGTACTTATCTTAACCATTTCGCGAAATATCCATCAGCTGCTGCTTAGTCGATTCTGAATTAGGCTGGCATCCTTCATTGGAACTCGTTTCCAAAAGCATCTCCGTTGGGACTCCTGTCCGTAGCATTCTTGTTGGGACTCCTGTCCGTTGGCTTCCACGTTGGAGACTCCTGTCTCTTTAGATCCCGCCGGTCCACTTTCGTGCACCGTGGTCTCGCCTTCCACTTCAGTTGTCGTTTTTTCACTCACTTTTAGACTGTTCGTTGACGTCACTGACTTTAGTAGAAGCGTTTTTATACACGTTGTTTTTAACACTTCATCTTCCGGTTTTAAAGTTTTTCCTCCCATTTTGTCGCTTTTAAATAGCCAATTGCCGTTTGAGTAAATTAAAATGTTCTCACTCGGATAAAAATTATCACTCACTACGGATTGTTCACCTTCGGATGACATCATTGGATGTTACACTGTTATGTTCGATGCGATTTGCACAATACCGATTTTTTCACAGTACCGTTGTACGGGTGTTGCACTGTTAATGTCTAGCGATTAATTTCGCGTCATATTACACTTCGTTATTTTCGCCAGTGGATTATGATATATAACACTTGCACTTTTCACTAGGGGTTTTCTGTCGTATCATACGACGGTTGCATATTGTCACTAACATCACTTTGCTCTGTGCTCCACATCAAGGTCACTATAGTCTGTGATCTGTCACTATTCGCACTTTTGCACTTTGCACTTTTTCACTTTGGTATTTTCATTCGCACTGCTTTACTATCCGTAGATTGCAACTTAAATTCACGATCGTCATGTGATGTCTTTTCTGGTATCCGACGATTGCAGATTAAAATCACGGTCGCCATGTGATATGTTCGCGCGCACGCTTTCCTTACTCACGTCGTCTGTGGGCGCACACGCGAACACACACTTTAGTGTGCGGAAAAATCGGATCCGCTAACATGATGGTTCCGGCTGTCTTGATCGTCCAGGCGATCACAAAAATCTGGAGGAGATTTTCCTACTGGATTGACACAATATTAGACCAGCTAGGAAGAGCTAAATACTTTAGCACCCTTGACCTCATGTCAGGATTCCACCAAATACCGTTAGAAAAGTACCGTATCCACAATGCTATACATATGCTGAACCAAACTTTCGATATAGCACGAGACAGTAAACATCAAAACTGGGACAGCAGGTTAATACCCCACAATAAAAACATAACAGAAACAGCTGGAATCAAAGTAAACGACATTTGTCAAAGAATGCAACTATTGCATAATTAGCTATTTTGACCGAACACCCGTTGAAACACTGACCAGCGCACTCGACTAGCGAGCGGCGCAATGCAACTCGACACGAACATAACACATAGGTTTGCGACGATAACCATAAGTCTTGTATCCATAGAGAAAAAGAATTAAATCAAATTTATTAACTCAGCAATTAAACAGACAGACAGAAAAACCTATTTGTACCAACAAACAAACGCAACCCGTTTAACATCGAGACGTAATTTGACACTTTTGTTTACGACAAAAGCCTTATGCTTTTGTCGTCAACCAGGAAAGATGTTGAGGAATTTAACCATGCAGAAATAGTAAAGCAAATATTTTTCTAGTTAACACCCCGACGGACTGACCTATTTTAAGTATTTTGAACTTAATGTAAAACAATGAAAATTGGTATAAATAAAGCCACCTTTCCCGGCCGACACACTCAGAGAGAGTTGGTCGTTGGACATAGACAGAGTTGTGTCTAAATTCATTCAAGAGCTTTGAGTGTCCCCCTACCCAAGGTAAGGCCTCAATGTCTCCAACAATCCAGTAAGGAAAATCTCCTCCAGATTTTTGTGATCGCCTGGACGATCAAGACAGCCGGAACCATCATGTTAGCGGATCCGATTTTTCCGCACACTAAAGTGTGTGTTCGCGTGTGCGCCCACAGACGACGTGAGTAAGGAAAGCGTGCGCGCGAACATATCACACCATTACTACTGAAAAAAATAGTAGGACATTGCACATTTTGCTTTGGGCCAGAAATTGTGCCAAATATCTCGCCAATTTTGTTGTTGGTCTGCTAATATCCAGGAGTCGTTAAAGTTTTATTGACATGTTGATCGATCTAACTGAAGCTTTTGCTAGAAGATTCCAAGAGCGGTAATGAAACTATAGAATATTTATTGTTGATAGTTTCCCTTTTTTAAATTGCAGCTTCCAAATTATGGAAGTCATAATCGTTTCATCGTGTCGCTGTGCTCTTCGTAGCGTTAAAATCGTTTCACTCGCTCAAGTGCTCAGTTGAATTTAATATATTTCCAGTGTAATGTAATAGATCCTTATTTTATGTATAAATACATTTTAAAAGACTCTTTGGTTTGTTTCATTTAAAATGAATTTGAACAGAACTGTTTATACTTTAAGATGTGAGTTTACTTATACGGCATATTTTTTTGATCATTTAAAACGATTTTGCGATTTTTTTATGGATTTTCTGTGTCACCACCTTATTTCAATCAGCAGCTGTAGTGTTCGGCATCATCAGATGTCCTTACGACTTCAGTTTACTGTAGCTGACTACTGTTTTTTTTATGGTTTTACGGCTCGAAGCGTTAGGAGTTAATTTTCCAGATAAGTGCTTAAACGGATGTTTTGATCTTTTTCTTCTTTGGAACTAAAACCTCGCAAGGACTTGCCCTGCTATTGTTAGCTTTCTGTTTTAACTTAGTTTTATCTGCAGCTGGATAGTCTGTTTTGCGCACGGGGAGGCGTTCCGGACAGGATTCGATACCTGGTCCTGCCGTGTGATGACAGAAGCCGTTGCCACCTTGGCCACCAGACCGCGCTAAATACCGTTTTGGTCTAAAGTCACAGTATTTTTTACACGATATCACACACACTCAACAATAAATTGATGAAGAATCTGGCCAGCAGATTATTATGGTTAGTTTGTTGAATATATACTTCGTTTCATTAGAAAAATAGCTAAAAATATCCGCTTTAATCTAGTTGTTCAGAATTCTCAGAAACTAAAGAAACTTACCCGAACGGTTAGATGCATTCGCTCCACCGATCGTATGATTAACTGAGACGATAAGCTTAAAAATTACTTTCCTGCGCTCGGTATCTTCTTTCCCCGTTCGTGGAATAATCTTTATGCCGATTGCCGAGGGATTAGTCCGTTTCGTTGGTAATTACATTTTCCAGCAAACAAAGGCAACAACAGCAACAAAAAAAGGTAACCCAACGCAATCAAGTATGTAGCCGCGGAGCAGAAAACCACATAAATGAAGATTACAAATTGTTGAGCCACTGCGTCCGAATACTGTGCGAAGCTTAATTTGTTTATATAGGACTAAGAAACGCCAGCGACAACATGACATGAAGTTATTCTGTGACTGTGCCGAGCTATGGCGGCGGTCGAAAGAAAATAACTTCACTTCAACCACTCAGCTTCCGTCATTCGAGAATGGGTGCGGTGCCAGGGTCCGGGCACGCTTCCGCTTCCTTCCCGAAGCACTGAACCGTGGCAGTGTGATAAAAACTTCTTATTTCTCCGCTAGTTCTTTTATGCTTTCGTTCACAGCGTTCACCGTTTGGTGAAAGTTGAGCGAAAATGTCTAGAATGTCGCCGTTTGTCCATCTTCCGCCATTGCTTAACCCCTTTGGGGACTGTCTGGTGGAGTTTTTTTGTTGTTGTTGCTGCATGATTATTTTGCCACTGCTTTCAAATCCACTGTCATTTCGTTGACCGGTTGGGTTTTTGGTTGTTGTTTTTTTCGCCAAGTCATCGAGCGCTTTTCCGGTTGCATTCTTTTGTCGAGCGGTTGATAAATGAAGCGCAAACAGTACGCCCGGCCTATGGTACGGAAACTAGGCCGATCTAGAGGCGGATGATCAATTTTCCCAGGAGTCAGTTGTGGGACAAAAAAAACGCGAAAGAGAGAGAATGTTTGCTAAAAATCTTCATCCTGTGAACCATACAAAGGAAGTGTAGAGTGTTCCCGAAATGAAGACAAGCGGAAGAAATCAAACCGGGCTTGACGTCTTGGGCCGACCCACATAAAACATTCGCTTGGACAGTGTCAATCTGAGAATTCGAAGAATTTTGAACGTGACACCAGCACTGCTCTTTTCAAGCTATATATGTTCTGCACACTTTAGCAAGTATAGTATGAGGGTCGTAGTTTGCAACGGAGCACGGTGAACGTCAGGAAAGAACAGATGAAACTGAGCGCCAGAAAAGCGAAGGAAACATTCTTCAGGAAGCTTTTCGTAGAAAATATAACAAACTGTTATGCATTCGTTTCTCCATTTGCCATTTGTTTGAGTGAATAAAAAGGGCAAAATTATGTGATTGAATCGTTCTGTTCATGAGAACAAAGCCGGTAGAAATTTATTTTGCTCTTGCGTATCGTGCAGAGGAATGAGTGAGGGTTGTCGTTTAATGATTTTTGTTTTATGATTTTTGTAGAATTTTATGCTACATGTTTCATTCTTTTACGATGAAAACAATGTTATTCAATGCATGCATGAATTTTACCTTCATAACGGCTTGACGGAACATTTTGTTTTAAAACAAATTCAAAGTTTTTTACATAAAACAAATAACAAACGAAAGTTGTTCTACACACCAGGATGTTTTGCTGCGAGCATTATTTATTACATTACGCACGGATCGGTGGGTCATCGGTAGGGACGATGATTCACCGGATGAGCAAAACAACCAATCCAACTAGCTGACCTTAATCGACCCAATATCCCGAAAACCCCGATCGAACTGTCCCAAAGTCAACCGACGCCTTTTTTCATCCGTGTAAGAATATTTCAAACAAACTTTCTGCTCGGCGTGGAAGTGAAAACAAAAAATATATTATCACTAGCACTAGGCAAAAATAAAACACAACCCTGTTTGAACGTGCGGCTGCAACAAAAAAAAAGAAAATGTTAAAGCCATTTTCAACCATTTATGCTCAACCAGTAAGCGAAATGTGAGAAGCAACAAAAAAAAAAGCCAAGCAAAACGCAAAATAAATCACTCATCGATATCGCCACGCAGTGGCGTGTTGCTTTGCATACCAGTAATCTGCTTCACGGTAAGTTTTTCCGCATTTTGATGGGATTTTTGGCGCGCTTCCGGGCGATGTGGCGAGTGGTGTACAGTTTTCTTTCGCTACTACTCACCACCAACGCAAGCACCAGCACCAGGGGTGTGTTCAGACGGCAAGCATACTAAAGCCCGTGGGTGACCCAAAGGGTAGGTGAAGGCTCTGCGTATTGGACGATCGTAAACCGGTGTGGTGTAATGCAGACCTTGAGGTGTGAAACTTTGGGCTAACTTATTGGAGTTAAAAGCAGTGTGTTTTTCACCGAATCGTGGAGTGAATTTAAAATTGAATATTGGAGCTTAAGAAAGTAGCTGCTCGTTGGTAGAAGTGGCAGCAAGAACCGTTTGGTATATATGCACAGATGAACTTCAGCTTAAGTTTAGTGAAATGAAACTTTTTCAAACATTCCATACGTGGCTAAAGTATGATGGGAGACTTGCGTGATGTCTTGAAGCACCTGGTCTAGCTAAAACAACTACTAACAAAGCATTTGAAACTTATTTCTTTATCGAATGTTTAATCTGTCACGCACAGTAAAGAACCTTTTTTTTTTGGACGATACCCTCACACACGACTTGTGTTTTGATAGCTTATCTTTATTGGGTAGAAATTAAGATCATTTCCAAGTAAGATTTGAATAACGGTTGAGTTATAAGTGGGTTTTATCGAAGTACGAGTGTCGTAAATTAGGGGGATTTAAACTACTTCCTGCTGCAAATGTGCAGCAACTGGGGGATACGTGTGCTGCGAAGAAAGTCAACCATCGAGCCATCGTTCATAACCGGCTTGCACCGTCTTGCAGGAAAATGTGGCTGCACGTGTGGACTTACGGACCTGCGATTGCTTGAAGCGTTTGCATGTGAGGGAAATTGAAGTTTGAGTTGGTTATACTGTTGCATTGCAGTGGTCCCATATGGCCCCTGCCATATCGTACCGAACTTATACCGTACTGGCGCTAGTACTAGGTAGGACTACTACGGAACGGTGAACTAAATTCATATACACTATGTACCGGAGCTCGTGAGCGTATGCAAATTTAATGACATTTAAATAATCTTCCACCATTTTCGATGGTAGCTACACCACGTACACGTACATGATAAAATGTTAAGGAGTGCTGGATGGAGAAACCGTAGGAAAGAATTCGGTGGGTTTTGTTTAAAATTGAATTCGCACATGTTTGGTAGCATAAGCTATCATCCTGCTATATGGTCCATCTTTATGGCGAGATTCAAGTATTGCAAATACCTACGCTTCCAAATTGGACCACCGAGACATAAACGTTTGTTAGTCTTACTTGCGGATATGACATGACGGAATTAGAGGATTGGGGTCAGATGATGGTAAATTGTAGTAGGTTATGAATTTAAACGTTTATTGAGCGTTGGTTTTACAATAATAGTACTACTAAAGTCTAACAAATTGGTGAGACTTCAGTAGAGCAGAAAGACCACAATCAAGCATTTTTCATTACACTAGCTAGTCATAATCCGTATACGCTTCAGAATTAAACGTCTTACTGTCGTAATAAAGTTTAAATAAATAACTACGTAAAATGGTTCTTACCCGATTTTAAATTGCACGAAAATAGCCATTGTACTCAAGAGAGCTGTAGAATAGTTTTGATAGAGGTTAATTTGAGCCGAAATTTGCCGTTCTGAAGTATCCTATTTGGAGCCCATTGATCGACGATGCGTCAATATTACCATTCAAGAGTTTATGTATGGATAAATATGCACTGTGTTACATTTCTGCTATGCTCGAGCGGTTTTTGCATTGCTTGATGGGGCTTAACCAAAGATATATTTTAATCTACGAAGAACAAGTAAAGACGAATTAAGTTTTACAACCATTTTGTCCCGTTAGTATGTTTGTTTATACAGACTTTGAGTAACTAAACTATATTTGTAATCGCTTTTCATGCTTGGCCCGCTGCAGAAGCATTCTAAAGTGCCGATTGTTGAACGGTACGGCCAGAAAAGCCTGTATTCTGACCCGTCTGATGAACTTATCAATGATTTCGTTAGTTGCTCGATACTTCAGTAAACGTCTACTCGTATATACTCTAGTCAACCTAATATGCCTACATCTCAGAAGACTTATAGAAAATGACACGCAAGTTTGTGGAACTGCAGCTCTGCCATTTTTTCCAAGATTTCGGATTCTTTTTCAATTGCTTCCAACTCATCCTATCTGGTGAGATAACTTTTATTGCTGTAGTCTAACCTATCTCCTTTCATGTATAAAAAGCTGATGTCTATGACTTACTAGCGTTGTAGCATTCAGGATATCGTGATGTTCTGAACTTGAAACCTGGTAGTGGGTTTACTTAATATGCAAAGAAAAACTAATTTTCATCACAGAAAAGTTGGTAAAGACGGACACCTTAAGCAATACTTATTCGATCTATGGATATAAAAATTGAAAAAAATAATAACTTTGTACAATCCTTGCGTATTTTTCAATTGTTTTGATGTTTTTCTCATCACTAAACTAGAAAGCTTTCGTCGTGCAGTTTTGAAATGTTAAGGAAAGACGGACATCTGATATGGGTGAGAAGAACTCCATATAATCATTTTTCTAACTTTAAAAGGTGTCGTACCAGTTTGTGTTGTTGTGGATTAAATACAGGCCCAAATTTCCTAAATTGACGCAAGATATCTGGTCTCGTGAGGTGCCTTGATGGTCGTTGAAGATTGCTGTTGTTTGTACAATACCTGTTCCAGTTCAAGACTTCCAATGCAAAGGTGATCTGTTGGCGGTGATTCGATCTGTAAACCAAAAGTAATAGCCGAACTACATCCACAAGCGTACAGCTGTTAAAAAAAACTGTTTGCTATTCTTAAACTTTAAATTAAATATAACTTAACTTAGTTTGCTTAATTTAACAGATAGCGTATGTCATGTCAGCAGAGGTACTTGAAGATTATCTACGAGCTCAGATTTGATACTGCGATATTAAAACATTTATTTATAAGCTTTCTCCTTTATTTACGAGAAGTGTCCATCCTCCACACTTTAATTTCAATCGTGTTTACTTTAATTTCTTAGAGCTACATCCGTCAAATGAGTAGCGATATTTGATTAATTTACTGAGATTGTCACTCTGCCACTTAAATTATACTCAGGAAATGGTTATGAATAAGGCCAAAAAGCATTATATACTATCTTTTTGATTTTTTACTCCACAAAACGCATCAAAGTGAATGGACACTTGTGATAAATATTCATCTTACTTCTTTTCTTGTACTAAAACGTCGAGAGGCCTTGACCTGCTTTTTCTAGCATTCTGTGATTTAGTTTTTCTCGTAGCTGGATAGTAAGTCGTGTGTACAGGGAGGCAGGATTCAGTGGACTCCGAGCGGGATTCGATACTCGATCCTGGCTTGTGAAAATCGTCCATTCAAATAAAAATCCAAGTGTTCTACTACCTTATCTTGCTGTATGAACCATCTCATCTAAAACCATCACATGTATTTATATAGTTATTTGAGATGGAAATCTAATGGATTCAGAAGTTACAGCACTTTACAGTTTCATTGTTGTACAAGAATTGCAATGATAAATTTTAATTAAAAGGAAACAATTCATTTCGATGTCGGATAAAACAAATAAGTCATTAAAAATACGAAGCTGTTAGTGTAATTTATCACACTAAATGTTAAACTACATTTTCCCTTCATAAGTAATGTTTTGGAAAGTAAAACTGTGTTGCTGGCAGTGAAACTGTTTTGTTAGCTTACTACTACACTACAAACTACAGCGTTACAAATCGTGCATGGCACGAGGGTTAGTGTTCGTGTCACGAAATTCATTTATCATTGCTCGCTGCTCGTTTCAGACGTGGTCTACTTTTACAACCGTCGTAAACATTATAGCTTTCTTTTTTGACTTCAACACACACACACACACAGAAACAAAAACACTAGCACAGAACAATGCAAAGCGAATGGTAGAATCTTCAACGGTCTTCATTTCGAGTAAAACTGACTAGTGCAGTAGAGATGAAGCAAACAGATGATGGCACTACTAATGCTACGGGAGTGAAGCCAGTAACGTGCCACGTATAACATTTGTGGTACATTGAAAAAGTTTTTCTACTGCTAGCAGCTATTCGTGACCTTTTGTATTTGCAAATATGCTTTACCACAATCTCCACAAAACGCATCAAAGTGAATGGACACTTGTGATAAATATTCATCTTACTTCTTTTCTTGTACTAAAACGTCGAGAGGCCTTGACCTGCTTTTTCTAGCATTCTGTGATTTAGTTTTTCTCGTAGCTGGATAGTAAGTCGTGTGTACAGGGAGGCAGGATTCAGTGGACTCCGAGCGGGATTCGATACTCGATCCTGGCTTGTGAAAATCGTCCATTCAAATAAAAATCCAAGTGTTCTACTACCTTATCTTGCTGTATGAACCATCTCATCTAAAACCATCACATGTATTTATATAGTTATTTGAGATGGAAATCTAATGGATTCAGAAGTTACAGCACTTTACAGTTTCATTGTTGTACAAGAATTGCAATGATAAATTTTAATTAAAAGGAAACAATTCATTTCGATGTCGGATAAAACAAATAAGTCATTAAAAATACGAAGCTGTTAGTGTAATTTATCACACTAAATGTTAAACTACATTTTCCCTTCATAAGTAATGTTTTGGAAAGTAAAACTGTGTTGCTGGCAGTGAAACTGTTTTGTTAGCTTACTACTACACTACAAACTACAGCGTTACAAATCGTGCATGGCACGAGGGTTAGTGTTCGTGTCACGAAATTCATTTATCATTGCTCGCTGCTCGTTTCAGACGTGGTCTACTTTTACAACCGTCGTAAACATTATAGCTTTCTTTTTTGACTTCAACACACACACACACACAGAAACAAAAACACTAGCACAGAACAATGCAAAGCGAATGGTAGAATCTTCAACGGTCTTCATTTCGAGTAAAACTGACTAGTGCAGTAGAGATGAAGCAAACAGATGATGGCACTACTAATGCTACGAGAGTGAAGCCAGTAACGTGCCACGTATAACATTTGTGGTACATTGAAAAAGTTTTTCTACTGCTAGCAGCTATTCGTGACCTTTTGTATTTGCAAATATGCTTTACCACAATCTCCCTGGGCACAGTTACCAGGAACTCCCTATGTACTTTTCCTACCCGTTTGATAACAGTTGATTAGTTGTTGTCAAATGAGATAAGTTTTTCTTAGCTCGTCAATTGAACTCTGCATGGATGCCGGTTTGTTCCTATTCAGGAAGGGTTTAAAATACATTAAATTATGAGTTTTCCTTAAAGAGATGTCACATAAATCGTTTGATATGAAGGTGAAGGTTAACACATGTATAAAACACTATTACTAGAGCTATTTCTGGTCTCTGGCCAGTGACTTTCCGACCAGCAGCTGCTCATCGGAAATGTTCATCAAACGATAGCACACAGCAAACACTGTTGATGTCACAGTGACAAAGTAAACGTAAATCAATTTCCATTGCATATTTTATTTACTTCCGCCTTCTAGTGGCTTTATTTATCCTGTCTTTCCGTTTGCAGAGCATCGTCGGCAGCAGCACGAGCATCATCATTGCGCGCGGTCATCGTTAGTCGTCACTGAGCGGCGGATGGCGATGCGGAGCCATTATAGGGATGTAATTTTCATCACGTTGATTGCGACGGAATCATAATCGAAAGAAACAATTGTACCGAGCGCGGTGTCGGACGGTGTCCCTTTGCAATCGCAGGCGTTACAACAGCGCATTGAAGGTCAGCTGGCATATATACTGGCACCACAGATGCAATCAGCATGGCGGCAGCGATAGAGGAAGCAGTGTTTAATGCTCTACGGGGACACCACAATGCGCACACGAAGCTGCCCAGCCCTCGGATAATCAAGATCTATGTGGCGAGTTTAAAGGATGGTAAGTTTGTGTGCGTTCCAGAACGAATATTAGTGTCGTTGCATTTTCTAAAGTTTAGCCAAAGGTTGACGAGAACCAGAACCAACCAGCGATATACTAGCCAATGCCAATAACGTTATTCATTTATGAAATGAAGCAAACAGATAAACATTTGCTGTACGACTGACGTTTCATTTCGTTTCGATCGGTACGGTGTTGCACTGTTGATTCGCTGCAGACTTCAAAGAGGAACGCCGTCTGTTGCTGGAAGTGATTGGACCGGACCTGCAAGCCCTTTACGATGACCGGCAGCTCGAGGTATATATGATAAAGCTTTTGATGCCGGCTACTGCAAACTATAATACATCGGTTTCTCTTGTATTGCTTTCTGGTGTATATCCTTCCTCATCGCAACGATTGTGCAGATTGAAATAGTTGACATACACTTCGGGACTGGTAGCGATGGGTTAACAATCGTCGACCTGGACCCGTACGTGCTCGAGGATCACCTGGAGGAAATCGAAACATGTCATTCCGTCTCGAAGAGTGTATTTCTAATCGTAAGTTTTTCCAATCAATCGGAATGGTTTGCTGTGTCCGTCCGGCAAAGATAACAGTGTATGACGAAAGCTTGAAGCTCGAGCGTTCAAGCTCGTGTGTGCTGGAGGATCGTTTCCTGCAAGGGGAGACTTTTTTATGTGAAGCACCCGGCTGTTTCGGTGCGATTTATCGCAGGCGATTGAATTGATTTGTCAGCAGAAAGCGTAAAGCGTAGAGCGTTTGATGGACGATTTAATGCTTTGCTTAGTAAAAGATTTTCCAACGAACTCTTAGTAACGATGAGTTTGCAAAGCGCGTGGTGGAAGGATGGAGAATTGCTTCATCACTGTGCACCTGCGTAAGGTTGTTATGTGCGCGTTCTCCGGAAAGCATAACATGCGAAACGGACTGACGAATAATATGCTTCAATAACGATGATTTATGACCCGCGCTAACCTCACCAAGCAACAATCTAGAAAACCTCAGGATTGGATGTTTTTAGTCCAATACTTGTAGAAGAACATTTGAACACATTTCATAAGTTTTTCATTTATCAGTTTAATTTACAAAACTTTTCGCGTAATATTGAACTGTGCTTGCCGGTGGAAGTTGTCTAATTAAATAAAACTTTTTACTTGTTAATGATTTCCCTTGAAACCGTAGTAACGTCCATTATCAAATGCTTAAAACGCTATTAACACTTTTACCTTCTCCCAAATTGCCCCATCATTGTCTTAGCACTAATGGTTTCGCAAACAGTTCAGTTAGTTCAAGGAGTAAAAAAATCAACGAACTGAAAACGCATGTTAGGAAAAGGTCCGGAACGCCTCACGTAAAGGATTTATCAAAAGCAATTCAATATCAATTGATTGAAAAACCAACCTTTCAATACATTAGAAAATTGGAAACGGCGTGTAAGTGGTGGGAAAAACCGGAACCACCCGCTGCAAGCAGGTTATCATTTCGTGTGCTAGCGCATCCATCCGTTCTCCTTTTCTCGGGGGGATGTTTTGACGAGTTATGAGTCCTAGCCTGCTCGGTTTTCCGTTGCTCAACGGTGAGTGATTGGTGTTTCCGGTTTAACTTACGTTTGTTTCACTATCCGTCGCCTCCGGGATTTGCACTGCCATGTCCTCCGCCACGTCCTTTGCCATTCGTGCAAAACCCCGCTTTCGACGTCTTCGATTTTCCATCATCATCCAGCATTTGTTCCAACATACCAACAGGTACTGCTCGGGTCACGTTTAGGCCATTTTTTACTGCCAACCAAACTCGACCCCGCCATTTTTACGGCCATTGCGGAGCGTTCGACCGGCACCGAAGCTGAGTGTTTGCGGAAGTGGTACAGCACCAGATGCCCCAGAACGGGCCCGACGGAACGGGAGCAGCTGGCCGGACAGGATGGAGCAGGATGCTACTACTGGCTGGCAACGGACTACAGGTGGGTAGTAGTAGCGGACCATTTCAATTTCCTTCTTTCTTACGGTGCGATTTTCGGTCGCCGCACACCATGCTGCTGCTGCTGGACCCTTGGGCTTCGGAAAGAGACATAAAGTGCCGGATGATGAATTGATTATTTTTATTGCTGATTGGAATCGTTGGCCGTTGGCTGCGGAACGATCGACAATATTTTAATGATCGAAAGATACTGGGCGAAATTGAGCAATGGTCACGGGAGCGTGAGTGATATCAATCAGGCTTATTTATCGCAAGTTATATTCCGACATGTGGCGTCCATTTAATGTAATATTGCACGATTAATTAAATTAGTTTGCTGCCGATAGAGATATGATTTTTAGACAATGTAATTTAGGTAAAGAATGATAAAGATGTGTTACAAAGGAAAGTGTATAATTTTAAGTTGCTACATAGAGATTTCTTTCAAAGTAGATTCTTCGTTTGTATGGTTATTAATTAATATTTTCCGCATTATTAAACTTCCTTTCTGAACAGTTTTTTCCCCCCAATCATTTGCCAACGATTTCGAGCGGATTAAACTTACCGCCAAGTACAAAGGACCGTGGTTTGGTGAGCGGGAAGCGCCAGAAATTAATCCATTACCAAAAGTCAATAGAACTCATTTATCTTGTACGGGCGCACACGCAGACGGAGCTCGATTCGGAAGCAACAAATTTGCTAAATGTCACCCGTCTACTACTGCTGGTGATGATTGAAAGGAGAAACCGCTCCTTTTTGCACTTGTAAGAAGCTTTTGGGAAACATTTTCTCCCCACCTCGTAGCTCAACCCCAAGACTACGCGCTCTTTGGCCGCTTCGCATTCGAAGTAGAATGCGAAACATTTAATTAGCAAAGCTACGTCAACAATTCTCCCATGGAAATGATGTTGCCCCCGGGGGGGGAAACGTTATTGTCCTTTCCGAAGCTCGGCCGAAGGGATGGCAGGGAGCATGTTTTGAGTTATGGTGCCGGGTTTGTGGTCGGGAAAAAATGAAACGCGAAGCACTTTATCAAAATCATTACCTCAGATCAAATCGGTTATTGCTAGTGACTGACTGACTGTCCTTTCAGGACCAAGCATCTACACACACTCTCTCTCTTTTACTCTCGCGCCCCCATCTCCGGTTGGTCTTCTTCCAGAAAAGCATCCCCGGCATAAATATCTTTTGTATCGAAAGTGACGTAATCCCTTTTTCCAATCTTCCGCCCAACTTCGTTTTGCGTACTTTTTTTTCTCTCGTATATAACGCGCTCTCGCTGTATTTTTTTTTCCTCATTCGCCTTGGTTCATATTTGCAGAAAGCTGGATCGGGCCGAATGGGCACTGGAGGCTGCACGGTTGCGCGAACTGCTGGAAAGAAGGATAGACGAAGCGTTGCGCTCGGCCGAGGCGCAGGAAACATCATTCGAAGATGGATTGGACGGGGAACAATTCTGTGATAATCTGAAACGACTGAAAACCAGAGCTATCGCACGGGAAATTGAAAAGGGTTTAGGTAAGTGGATTGTTCGTACAGGAAGGGCTGTCATCGATTTGGGGTTGGGCTGTGGTTTTTGTCACGTGAACAACGATTCCGGTGATCGCGTCGGGATGGTTTTAGGGATGAGCTAGTGTTGGAGAGCTTTGCTATCAATTGCTGTCTGCGTGTAACATCGGTTTGACGAAGTGGCTGTAAAAAAGAAGCACTTGTGAGGATGTGAAATGGGAAATGTCGTGGGACCTTCGATGGGCTTTAAACCTATCGGTGAAGCTTTCTTTTACAGGCATAACGTAATACCTAGCTGTATGGTTGCATTTTCATTGCCGTACATTTGCTTTCAAACAATCAATTAAAGTGAAATTAAATTATTGATTTCGCTTTTCGTACCGTACCGTACCGTGGATATTCGTGGATAACAGCGTGCGGCCGCGACCTTCCGAAACGAAATTCAGCGTGAGAGTTTTGTAAGCGATTATCTTCCCATTAGGCTTCCGTTTTGCGTACTTTTTTTTCTCTCGTATATAACGCGCTCTCGCTGTATTTTTTTTTCCTCATTCGCCTTGGTTCATATTTGCAGAAAGCTGGATCGGGCCGAATGGGCACTGGAGGCTGCACGGTTGCGCGAACTGCTGGAAAGAAGGATAGACGAAGCGTTGCGCTCGGCCGAGGCGCAGGAAACATCATTCGAAGATGGATTGGACGGGGAACAATTCTGTGATAATCTGAAACGACTGAAAACCAGAGCTATCGCACGGGAAATTGAAAAGGGTTTAGGTAAGTGGATTGTTCGTACAGGAAGGGCTGTCATCGATTTGGGGTTGGGCTGTGGTTTTTGTCACGTGAACAACGATTCCGGTGATCGCGTCGGGATGGTTTTAGGGATGAGCTAGTGTTGGAGAGCTTTGCTATCAATTGCTGTCTGCGTGTAACATCGGTTTGACGAAGTGGCTGTAAAAAAGAAGCACTTGTGAGGATGTGAAATGGGAAATGTCGTGGGACCTTCGATGGGCTTTAAACCTATCGGTGAAGCTTTCTTTTACAGGCATAACGTAATACCTAGCTGTATGGTTGCATTTTCATTGCCGTACATTTGCTTTCAAACAATCAATTAAAGTGAAATTAAATTATTGATTTCGCTTTTCGTACCGTACCGTACCGTGGATATTCGTGGATAACAGCGTGCGGCCGCGACCTTCCGAAACCGTTGTTCACGTGAGAGTTTTGTAAGCGATTATCTTCCCATTAGGCTTCCCCGTCACGTAACCAGGTTAATAGAGAGTAATGGAAATCAGTTGTCATTGCTCGATGCGCGCAACGTGTCCACTTAGCGTTCATTATCGCGTTTGTCCGTTTTGTTTGCCGTGCTGCTGAGTGCTGCTTGCCAGTCTCCACATTTCACCAGCACCAGATTCTGTAATTGATAACTGCTAGCAGGGATGATGATGCTGATACACGATCGGTAATCGATAACCGGCCATGTACGATCGATTACGCTTCATTAGACATTTGTTTGCTGCATAGAGAGTGGAATAATTTGTCCCATATCTAACGAATTAATTAATTAAGGATATGAAAAGTTTTGACTTTGGATGTGTCATAAATTGATATTCTAGAGAAGAGAATTCAGTATCCGTAAATAGCTAGAGTTGTTGGTTAAAAAAGCCACCATTTGTTAAACTATAAAACTGCTCCAAAGCAACGACATTTTATTGTGATCATAAAAAAATGAACAACCACTTTTTTGGGACTCTTTAATGAGAAGATTGCATGTTGCGATAGCATTCGCTACTCTATATTTCACCACATCCTTCCATATCGGATACCATTCCTGCATGAAGTGGCCCCGGCGAGCCACTTTTGTACCTGTTTTCCGTTCTAGGGTTATTTTTTTGTTTCTTCTACGAACCCATCCCTCGTCTAGAGCGGAATCGACCTAAATAAATAGATAATCAGCACCGCTGTGTTGCACACCATTAACCGTTCATCCATCTTTTTTCTTTTCTCTCGTTCCTTTTTTGTGTGACCCAATGTTCTATGGCCAACATTTGCTTTACCATCATCGTTTGTATTTGCCGCGCTGCTTAGCGTGCTCACCGGGACGCATTTTGACACTTTTCCGCCGCTGGCAGAAGCAGCCGGAGAACGGTTCTACCGAGCACGGAGATGAGCATGGTGGCCCCATGGGTTCGAACACATGCACAGCGGGAAGTGTGGAGCAGCTAGAAAGCAGCCTCGTAGCAGCGTTACCTGCCAGCAATCATCAGACACTCACGTAAGTCTATCTGTCGGGACAGAACGATGGAAATCAGTGACCGCTAGGGGCGCGCGCGCGCGCGTTCGCCATCCTCCACGCGCTATCGACCATTTCGAAGCACATTCGAGCCACGAGTTTCCCGGCCATTTGGATCTACACTGTGGATACATGAGCCAACCCAGCGAAAACCAAAAAAAAAAAACCAAGATGAATATTCATTCGGTAACCGGTTTGTTTGTTTTGTTCTTTCATTTCCTCCCGGGTTCGCCGACGTACTACCCCATTTTCGGGACGATGTTTTCATTACTGATTTTGCGAACGTGCAGCGTTGATTGGGCGGAAAATGGAATCGACCCGGAGCTCGAATGTCACGATCTCTACTTGAGCAGCTTCAAGAACAAAATGTTCGAAATGATGAAGGCTTCCATCGATCAGGATTTGGCCAAGGATCCGAACGGTGGCAAAGGACGCAAGAAAACGGTGCAGGTAAGTTGTGCCGCATAACAAAACACATTCGTTGCCTTTCGTGCTGGTTGGGGCGAGAGAGTGTGGTGCTAATGACGGTACATATGTACCGCTAATCCCCCGGATATGATGGAATGATTTTTACCGATGCTTGAAACATTTGCACTTGAAGCATCATCATCATCCATCGAGCGTCGGTGTTTGTTGAAGAGGTCTGGGACTGGTGTGAGTATTTGTAAATAATGGACGTGTTTGTACACGCATTCTCCGTCTCTTGGAAGGGAAATGTGTTGGTAATACATGGAACTAAAGACTTTATTCCGTATTTAACTGTAGTGATACGCCCAATAGGTTTTCCAATATTTCATGTTTTGTTACCATGAGCTATGGAGTATTTACTGCTCATCAATCATTTTAAGTTCGGTAGGAAACAATTGACTGTGCATATCGACATCGGCGATAGAGATGTAAGCGCAGCTTATTGGGAGGATTTTGTGGTTTATGTGGATCGTGCTGAGACTGGCTTAACCAGATGATGACAGTGCAAGCATGCTGAAACTGTGGTTTATCTTGTCGAAACTGATGTCAACAGAGAAATGTTGCAAGTTTGTAATTCTAGGCGAGTGTGTGAACAGAGAAAATGTTTTTTTTTTGTGAAATTAGCTTTGCTGCTCATTTCTCACCAACAATAGTTAACTTGTATATAAATTAAAAAGGATTTTCGAGTATACAATATTCCTACACCTATTACAATATTTTATAAACATCAAATTTTACGTCTCACTCTATATTTCACCACATCCTCCCATATCGGATACCATTCCTGCATTTTGTGAAATTAGCTTTGCTGCTCATTTCTCACCAACAATAGTTAACTTGTATATAAATTAAAAAGGATTTTCGAGTATACAATATTCCTACACCTATTACAATATTTTATAAACATCAATATTTACGTCTCATCGTCAACTACAACACTTTATCGTACCGTGTGTGTGGAGGTTTGCTTTATTCTCACTTGACCGAACATTGTTTTGCAGGAAATATTCCACGAGCATTCAACGCATTTAATGTACTTAAATGAGCACCTGAGTGCAAACAAGTACATCTCGTCGAAGGTACCGGAGCGGATACGGCAGAACGTGCAGATGAACTTCCGTTCTGGCAGCCGGCATCCGCCCTATTTCATCCATGGTGGACATGGCAGCGGCAAGAGCACTTTGCTGTCACACATCTACACCGAGCTGGCGGGCTGGTTCGAGCACACGAAAGTGCACCGCGTGATACGGTACGCTGCGGCAACGCCCCGATCAGCCTACAACCTGGAGCTGTTGCGCGTCGTCTGCCAGCAGCTGGCCATCATCTTGAACATCCCCGAGGGCTACCTGCCGAAGGACGCCTCATTTGATCCACTCTACATCAACAACTGGTTCCAGAATTTGTTGAAGCACTGCGAGGACCTGCACAACGAGATACTCTTTCTGTTCATCGACGATCTGCACCGGCTGAACCCGCTGGACTGCGATATAGTGGCGGCCCTGTCCTGGCTACCCATCAGCCTCCCGTGGAACGTGTTTCTGGTCGTTTCTACCACCGTGCCGATCGAGTCACTGCGGCTGACCCCGATGCAGAAGGAGCGTTTCAAGTGTGCGGAGTACTTTTTCGATCTGGCGCTGGAACAGAACGAGACAAAGGTGCAACGCTGGGGTACGGGTGCAACGGTGCCCGAGCCCGTCACCGACGTACCCACGTTTGCGCAACTGGTAAACGATTTGTTCGACGCGATGGAGCAGCGGTTCGGTGTGAAGGGGTTCAGCCGGTTAGCCATCTACATCACGTGTTCGGAGTACGGGTTAACGGAGACGGAGTTGCTGGAGCTGCTGATGCCGACGCAGGACGCGGATCTGGTTATCGATAGCCACGAGGGAGACTTCAACTTTTCCACCTTCCGTACAGTGCGCAATGAAATGAGTACGTATGACTGTTGAAGCACACCAGGCCCACACCTGCTAATTCTTGTCCAACTTTTCCCAGGACTCATACTGCGGGAGAAGCTCATGTCCGGTAAGCTGTTGATCGTCTGGCGGCACAGCATATGTTCGGAGATTACCCGGACCCGCTACATGACGCCGGACATTACCCGTTCCATTCATTCGGAGCTGGTGAACCTATTCTTCCCTCCGGACGGTGACGACAGCGAGGACATGTCGACCGAGCAGCACAGCAGAAAATCGAGTAAGTACCACTCGACGCTGATGATAGTGTTGGGCTGTGGGGTTGGCCCACGCCAGCTGCCCGGATGCCGGAACTAGCATCATACCATTGTTTCCCGTAATGAAAAGGGAATGATGAGGAGAAAAAAAATACACAAAACCACCGACTAATGCTATTTGTGCTAGTGTGTGCTTTCGACGTCGTATTAGCAGGGCAGCGCGGCAGTCAGTACCTTTATTGTTGGGGCAAGATTTTAAATGGTATGATACGCCCTAGCCGCTTTCCACAGGAGACGCTAGATGGCTAATTGGTTGTCGTTCAAGAGCTCTTTATTGTTAAATGAAAAATCGATAGCGTTAATTTGAACTTCCTACAGCGTGTTTGGTGACGCCGTCGACCAGCTTGGCTTGGCGCTAGCTAAGTGTTTGAACAAATGCAGTGGCGGGCGCGCAAATTGGAGTGCTTGAAAGCCAATTTAGTTGTTCGCAAGTTTGATAAGCGGTTGAAAGCGATGACAAGCACATCGCTGGTCATCAAGTTTGGGCGTTTTGAGCTGGTTTGAAAGTTTGGCTCGTGAAAAGAGTCGTTGCATGTTTATGACGTAGAAGTTTAATTAAATCTGTTTATGTAGAATAGTTTAAGAGATCTTGAAGTTGTTGAAAAAAATCAATGTTTGCAAAGATTCAGAGTTTTATTCATCGTTTAATTGGTACGATCTGCGATTACCGTTCTTCCATTTGTTCAGCTCAATTCAGCTGCCTATCATGCGTACATTCTTCATAAAGGGACATTCCTATAGCGATGTGGCATCATGTAGACAGTGTTTGCTAGTCTATATAAAGACAAGCATTGCCGTGGCATTCGTAGTTCTCCTTCAACATCAATTTAAGTTGCAACACTTTCTTGTCTACGCACATTTTGCAGAGGCACACGTACACAAACTATCAATAGCCGGGTACAATAGAACACTTGCACAGATTTCTTTTTGTTTTGTTCCTGTGATGGAAGAACTTCGACAGTTGCTTTTCTGCCCACTTACTCCAACCGATGGCGCCGTACCATGCCGTACCGACGGAATGTTTTCTGCACGCCGTTCTGCAAAGGTAGAGCTTTTCGTTGTATCAACCATACAATTGAAGTAACAATGGCGGAAAAACAATGGCATAAGAAAACTTTTCCACATAGACACACACACTTTTTTTTATCTCCGGCACTCAGCAAGCCATTTGCCCAAGGCCAGAGTACGTAACAGAGCTTTGACGCTTTACACCGTAGCGGGGTAGCGCGAACAAAAAGGGTCAGGTTACCATTGTTCGCCGAGGATTTATGTGTCCCTACGCTTGCAGCTTTGCATCTATTCTGCCGGACAAATATGGACGGTGGGCTTTTGCTAGCGAGTGAATAGTGAATAGTTTTATTTTAAATTGATTTTAATTGAATCGTTGTTTGTAAAGCGCATCTGCTCTGCTCTGGTAGATTGTTGGGTGTGAACAGGTACAATTAGATATAGAATATGGATTCGTAGAACTTGTGGAAACTTTTTTCTATGGGTTATTTGGAGAGGAAAATAAATTTACTATTAGATACGTAAATAAATTATCTAATATAAATTATTAAATCATTTATTTATAAAAAATGGGCCTGTTGGTGAGCCAACCCATGTGCCATGGATCGAAATAGATGAAAATCCGATGGTGCCAGATCCGTTGAGTACGACGGGTGCTGTAGTATGCCCCCTTTGAGGGTATTGAGGTAGTTTTGGTTGCGCAACATGTGGCCGAGCGTTGTCATGCAGCAGAATGACTTTGCTTACACGCATGAATTGTGTTCAGTAGTGTTCACCGGTGATTGTTGTTCCCGGTTTCAGAAGTTCGTAATAGATAATGCCGAGCTGGTCCCACCAAATACTCCAAATAGAAATTTTTAAACTATGAATGTTCGGTCGTGCTGAGGTTATTTAGG
>KZ061677.1:294577-328972 GCA_002091835.1 Anopheles maculatus | reverse complement strand
AGACGCCGACTTAATGCGGTAAGAAATGATCTTCTCTGACAGGTGAACTTTGATTGATCTTTGAGCTTTTTTTCCGCTTCTTCTTCTCTTCCAGTCACTGTCGCGGCAATCGTCGCTGGTGGAGGATCGAATCGATTCCTCCGACGAAGATGAGTTCCAGGAGGAACGCGCAGGTATGTCGAAGAAACTGGCCCTCTTTCACGCGTCGCGCCCTCTGTCGCTTTCGGTAGATGCATGGAACTGTTCTAGTCTGTACTCCTCAACTTCCTCCACCAACACCCAATACAACCAACCGAACCATCACCAGCAGCACCAATACCACCAGTACCATCACCGCCATCAGCCCGACCTGTTGCGCGAGGTGCTGCTACTGAAGAAGCAACACTCGGTACCGACAGGCGGCAGTGGCGGCGGCGGCGCCCATTCGGTCGATCCGTTCGGCGGCCAGCTCAAGCTATCCTCCACCGAGACGGATCTGCAGGCCCTCTTTCGGCATTGCACGTTCGGCACGCTCAGTTGTCACTCGCGCCGCCGCCAGTCTAGCCCGGAAAGTGAGCAGTATCATGTTCGTGCACGGCGTAAGTCTCGCTCGATCGATAACCTTGACCACGAGGTGACGGTGTTTAGGCAACGATGTCGACGCAATAGCATGTCCCGGTCCTGTCTCATGCAGTGAAACGGACCACACGGGCTTTCGTTTGTTCCATCACGAATTTTGCACTGCTGGGTTAAGGTGTGTGTGTGTATTTGTCTGGATGTTTGTAAGAGTAATCATGGAGTGTATCTTGTATGCCACTACTAACAAAATCACTTCCTTTGGTGGAAATTATATGTGGTACGTTAATCGTTTTGTGTGCAAGCTAAAGTTTTAAATGAAATTTAATAGCTCATCGATAACTGTTTTGAGGCGCATCAATTGCCGTTCGGGTTTACCACGTTCAAAAGCGCAAGGAACGATTGAAAAGTTCCATAACTGAGGAGGCATTGACACATTATCTTGGTTGGATGATGGCTTGCTATTTAATCTCCATGACAAAATAAATGTTTTTAATATGTTGTTCACAACCACACTCACCGGGCCTTTGCTATTTGAGCAGTTAAATACAACAAAGATGGACTAATGGTGGCTTTAGTGTGATGAATTGACACAAGCGATATATGGAGAAATATTCAAAATTATTCGTTTGGTTGCATTTGGTAAACTGCAATAGCTCTTGTTACTTACCTTCTTACTTACAAAATTAGTTACTTAGCTCTTGTTGAATTCCATTTACCATTTTAGAACTAATACCTTTTTATTGAATTTTCCTTCTATTTCTCAGTAGACAAAACATTGATCTTTCAATACTTGCCTAGCGAATCATCTATCTAGATCTCTTTCAACACAAAGCATCCTAATCGCTCTCACAGCTTTCTATATTGTAGATTGGTTTGTTTTCGGAAGTATTTCACATGTTCTTCTCTCTTCACTAACCAACTTAGCGTCCGTAAGGACGGTTTCCAGTATCAATAACCTTAGTCGAGTATCTTTTTGAAGCATGTGTAGCACACCTTTTTAACAGTTGAACACCCGAAGTTCCGCTTCCAATACTCTAGAGCTCTCTACAGCTTGCTTAAGATGCTTGGTTTTACAGCTTTACGTAAGTAGTTGGATAATCTTTCTATCATTTTTACATACACTTACTAAGTAGACATACTACTACTCATCGCTTCATACCGAAATACTACGCACATTGCTAAACACAATTAACAAACTGTGAGACATACAATCGCTGAAAATTGTTCGCTGACCCTCTCTATTCTCTTCCTTGCAGATGTGCTTGCTGATTAAAACACTCGCACTGGCTGATACATACATGGATTTGATTCGATTTCGGCCTTCACGAAAAACAAAAACACACACAAATCCTTAGACAACATTCCAACATTCCAGCAGGAACGTTACATTTTTAGATCTGTTTCCAACTCTCCACATTGCGCAGGCTTCAGGATGGTTCGATATATTCACACCAGAGTGTATTGAGCAAAAGCTTCCATAAAACGTAAAGCTTCTTGCGTAAACGGGGAAAACTCATCGCAAGGATGCTGTGTTGAGCTTTTTCCATCATATGCGAGAGATCGTCGTCTAGGAAGCTTCGCCCCTTTTTGATTCATTTTCAAACGTGTAGGCTTTAAAAGTGTCATATCGAAAGCTCATACCAGGCCGTGAGAACTAACAAACGAAACGATGCGGAATAGCAATCGAAAACATCGTCAGCAATCGTTCGAAGCAAACGTGTAGTGTGTAGTAAGTGAATGTTTTCCTGCGTATGTAAAATGTATGTTAATTGCTGCAGTTAAAAACGAAATGTACTGTTTGATTGGTAGACAACGCGAACGCTAGCGACTAGCTTCCGAGACCCTTGGATGAAGCGGATACATGGAATTATTAAGTGTTAAGGTGTTAAAATGGTAGCCAATCGTAGCAGTGCTTACATATTTTAATCATTAACCGGTAGGCATTAACTGGCATTACTCGGCGGATGGTGGATGGGGAACGATTGGGGGAGCTCCCGGTGGCATCGTACTATCCACATGTTTTACTTCACCATTCTAAAGCAGAAACAATAAATGAAAATACGGGATAAAGCTGATGATATTTATAGCAATAGCAATTGTTACTAGCGTGCAGCTAATGAGCAACGGAGCAAAACCCATTATAAAACCCGACCCGGTATTACCCGGTAATGCATAATAGGTGTCCTTGTCTGCAAGTAGTGAATGGCTACCGAAAGATTTCGGGAAGCAACAAGAACCCAGCAAATATTAATGCGCACAAAACAATACTCATGGATAGGATGTGATGGCGTGAAGCTATGTAGTAATTACCCTCATCTAATGCTGGTGTACCGTCAGGCGTAGAACAATGATTGGGTATGCGTGTGTAAGAGTAAGTGTGTGTGTGTGTGGGTGTGTGTGGGTGTGGTGTCTAAAACCGAAATGAATAATTAATCTTCCCTCATATTATGTGCTACACACTTCCCACAGCAGGACTGCACTGATCTACGGTACCCTTTTTAAGAGAGATAGAAGTCTTGAAGTAGTAGTAGTAGTATTAGTAGTAGTAGTGGTAATAGTAGTAGTGTACTGAACCTTTTTCTAGCACCGACAATCACGTTTGTTTGTTGACCGATTTCTACAATCAAGAACTTTCTGACGCGCCAGAAAGGACAAGAAGGAAAACAAAACAAAAGCCCTATTTTTTGCTGAACCAATTTATTGGTGCATTGTTTTTTGGTCCCGTTACACCTTTTCTAGTTAATGGAAGTATTTAAGAAGTAGCGAGTTAAGGGAGTTATTACACAACGTTAACGTAAAACAATCAATCAATAGATCAACCGCATGTTAAAAAACAACCATCTTTCAGAAGCCGATAAGCTTGTTTGTGTTTATTTATTTATGATTGTATTTATGATCTTTGAGTAGGATAATATTATCTGTTGGAACAGTTTTCTACCAACTAGATTTTTTAATATAAACTTTATTTTAATTGTTTTAAGTTTTGAGATAGTTAGTAACATTTTTATTTAACGGTGAATTCGGTTTAACTGTGATCGTAGCCCGATCCGATAAGTAAGTCGTTCCATTTACGCACGTTGTGTTTCAAAAACCTGTTACAGTTGAACGAACATATTTCATCCAAAGGTATTGCTAATATTAAACTGAAAGTAAAACTTATTATAAAACGAGAAACTAAACGAGAATATACTGTAACCTGTAGTAACGGATGTCAATGCCATAATGGGAGAAGCCCTAATAAAATAGCCTGAAACTGTATAACATGTGCTCTACATTCAACGCCATGCTAAAGCTGGGATGTTATATGTTTCCTCTTGATCATGCCACAATGATGACCTTGCGGTTGCAGTAAATGTTTATTTGTCAATCGGATGGACACTATTGAACGGAATTTGACGCCGAAATCCACGGACACAAAACATCACTGACGGCATTTAAGAACCAACATACATATGTCCAAATACAGATCAGAGAAACCGAACATTGTTCGAGCATCGATTGCCGGGAGAATTGTAACTGCCATCGAGGAATCCCGTGTTGAATGACCGTCTGTATTGGGGATTTCGCTCGCCTACGGAGTAAATGCAGATAAAAATAACAATGATTATCATAGAATATACCAACACCGCTGCAAAAATTGATAAGTGCTAACTTACTTCTTTATAAGGCGCTAAAACCACTTTGTGGCATTGAACTACCTCAACAATCCTCGATAACGCATACGATCTAGCGCCGTCGTCCGCCAATCCAATATCAACATCATCGATCTATTTTATAGGCTCCTCTTTGGTCCTTCCACACACATGAGACCGCGAATTCTGGTGAGCTTCTTCCTGTCAAATGCGGCTGAGATTAAGTAACGTCAGTTTTGAACAGAGTCTATGTCTCAGAGACGTATGTGTGCACTGATGAACGATGTGAACCTTATACATGTTCTATACATCCGAAAGTTTCGTCCTTCGCGACATATCCAGCGGCAGTCAGCATCTTTGTGCGTATCTCAACATTTATGTTGTTAGTACTAACTTTTGACCCCATATGGGACCTATATGTGCATCATCCCTGCGTAAATCCATGTGTTTACGCTCAGGCGTCAACGTAACTTGACGAAAGGTTTACGTTACTTAGTTCCAAGATTTCTTCACTATGTTTTTTACTTGGGTAGAGAGTTCTATTTGGCACAAAAAAAATTTATAAACTAGACATAAAAAATAATCATATTGTTTTCATATCGTTTAAGACTTGAGTAAAGTTCTGGGCGCCTCCATCGTCGCAATTCATATAAGCCTCCCGGCCACGAGAGCTGAAAAGTTTTTTCAAACGAAAAAATGAGTTTTGAAAATAATTTTCTGGCTCTCGCCACTGCCGGGGTCCACGCATCAGCTTGTTGAAAATTTTCAGCGAACTGGTTATCCCTTTCACACTTACCGTATGTTACGGCTGCGGCACTCATAACACTGTGCTCTATATTGTTTTCCTACTCTTCAATACATATTCACAGTATGCTACAAGATATATAGGTACATTCTATTAGTACATGATTATTAATTTTTAGAAAGTTTTTCGTATATAACACATTTAAAATAAGGTGAATAATCTTGTAAAATTTATTAAGATTATTTAACGTCGAAACATTTACGAAAATATAAAAACTGAGTTAAAAATGTGTCGAAAATAAAATGGAGCGGAATGAGAAGTGCCGCATATTTTGTCACATACTGTAACTGTGAATGTTTGTTTACATTTTGATCTGTCAAAAAATTTTCAACTATTTCTCAGCCCTTTTTTGTGGACCTTCTACATTTCTTGAAAAACTTTTTCAGAACTCAAACCTTCGTGATCAGGAAGGAATTTGTGATATTTGCGTTGCTCGGTTGGCTTTCAGTTAGTTACTCTTGTATTTATTTGTCCATTACATACATTTCATCACAATTAGTGCATTCTTCTTCTTCTTTCGTGGCCTGCTCCTAGGGAGCACGTCTAATAGACATGGCCTGGTGTGATGGACAATTAGTGCATTCATGGAGTTCATTAAATAGTTCATTCATAGCTAGTGGTTGTCAATGGTTTCTTACGGTACTATAACATTCAAAGCTATAGTAATAATTATGACATTAAAAGACTAACTATTATTTCATTCTAATTTCCAAAGTAACTAAAATGAATTCATTCTTCAATGTCCAACAACAAGGCTTTTTATTTATCGAAAATAACTTTTTGTTAAATAAAAAAAACAAACATATTTACAATATGAAAATTCAGCGCACTTCACCACTGTTGAACACCTTCCTGATGAGGCATGGGACCAGCATCTTTATCATGTATCCTTCCTGCTTGGTGTATTCGAAAATGTGCATTTACGTCCACTTGTCGGCATAGACCAGGACTTGTACCCGGTAAGGATGACATCATTAAACCATCGCAAGTATAAGTGTGCGATATATTGGGCATTTCATGTGTTGATGGAGTCTTATCGATTGCTGGAGCTTGTGGATTCAACAACAGGCACGATGTCCCAGAACATTATACCTCTGCATTCGCTGCTTACGTTGTTGTCTAATGTTACGATCTTACCACGCCGAACTCCTCTACCAGCACGTGATCGACGCGATTTCAACCTCCGTTAAACAGACTTAGTTCACTTTGTTGTAGTTTTTTTTACTGTGATCAACTTCCCAGAGAACTTATATTGAAGTGAGCGACGATAGAATTTCGGCAATTTAAATTCGTGCTGAGGACGACTGTGAAGTTTGAACCAGTCTGCCATTAGACCATTACTGCATTACATATCTGTTACTTGGATATCCGAAGAATATTGTAATAATAAAAAATGACATCAAATATTCGAGTTTATCTGGGTTGGATTCGTATAATCGAGATTCAGTGGAGCTCTGGTAGGAATTGTTCTTGAGTCTTCCCGCTACTATTTAATGCTGAAAACAAGTATGAAAATTCGAAAACAAAACCACTTACTGCGCAGTATGGTTGTCAGGGGCAACGACACGTCAACAAACGGTGCCAAAACAAATTTTCACCCGACTTTCAATTGACAGCCGGTAGCGGTAGTTTGCTGACCACCGCCGTAAATTTCAAACAGTGTTTGAAAGAGGAAAAGAAAATAAAAATAATATTAGACCTTTTTTTTGCAAACAAAAAACCGAAGATGACCGAACGTTACGTGTACTGCAATGGGCGTGCGAATGAAGCAGCTTCGACGTTAGGCAGCAACAAACAACAACATTCTGCAGACAACAGTAAGTACTGGGTCAGTAAAGCATTAGCAATTCCATCGAAAAGTTGCAGTAAGAAAAATGATTTTGCTTACAAAAAAAAAAAACACCCCGCAAAGGTGTTACAAAGTGTGAAGAAAACCTAACAACATGTCGCCCGACTCTCGTGTTTCACCTTTCAGCGATGAAATCTCAAAGTGTAACCAATCGGCACATGAACTGGCTGATACACGGTTTGTATACCAGGAAGCACTTTGAGCAGTGCAAAAAGTTGATTGACCGTCAGCTGGCCATCTGTTACGACAAGCAGTACCTGTACTACATGAAGGGACTTATTTTGCGGGAAGAAAACAGCCCCACCGAAGCCGTACACTGCTTTCAGCAAGCGATCGCACTGAGCAACAAGGACCCGGAAAACTACAAGGAACTTGCCAAAACGCTGTGAGTTACGTGCGGTTCGAAATGGTGCTATTCCGCGAAACGATTTGCATGGATTCGTGGTACGGTTTTTGTACGAGTACTTTTCTTACTTTCTCGTTCACTGTCAATCAAAGATACTCGATGGGGAAGTTCCGGAACGCTCTGGAAGTATTTCTCCGGGCGGAAACTTTACTGGAACGCCCAGATCACGAGATCTATCATCACATCGGTGAGCTGTACTACAAAAATTTTGGCCAACCAAAGGCCGGCGTCGGTGAGGCGAAGGAGTACCTAAAGCAAGCCATTACGTGCGGCAAACACGTGGAAAGTTATAAGATCTTGGCCGAAATTTACATCGAGGAGGGAGACAGCATCAAAGCGATAGAAATGATTGAGAACTGTTTGCAGTAAGTTGTTTCGTGTGGTTATTAAATAGTTGGTTATTTGCTTATGATACTGTTACTTACTCCTCTTTCGCGGTCCAGAATAACGCAGGACGATGTATCGCTTATGACGCAGATTGGCATACTGTACTTGAAAATCAACGAATATCAGCGAGCGTTTGAAAAATTGCTTGATGCTACGACTGCCGACTCGAAGCACACAAACGCCCTATTGGCGCTGGGATCGATATTGCAGGTTTGTGCAGTGATATTTCAACTATTTGTGCTAAATATGGGGCGGCCTGGTGGTAGATGCGACAGCGGCGCCGGTCTTCACACGGCAGGCCCGGGGTTCAAGTCTCATCTGGGCCGTTCCCATATAGCGAGGACTGACTATTCAACAATGCGGTAACAATAAGTCTAGTAAGCCAAAACTGGCAGGCATGACCTAAGAGGTCGTAAGGCCAAGAAAGAAGAAGAAGAAGAAGCTTAAACTGGTGGTTCATAACAGGGTTTATCAGGTTACAAAACAAGTGTCTATCTGTCTGTCAAATTCTGGATTTTTAGATACACAGTATTATACGACTTGCAGACAAATCACATCATTAGCCTGCCGGCCACGAGAGCTGAAAAACTTTTTCAAACGAAAAAATTAGTTTTGAAAATGAAAATTTGCAGCGAACTGGTTATCCCTTTCACACTTACATTTAGCGTTGGGAAGTGCACTACTGTTCGCACACATTCGCAGCACACTGATGTGCTGTGGGCACAGTTCGCACACTTTGCACAGTTCGCACACTTCGCACACTTTGCACAGTTCGCACACTTCGCACACTTTGCACAGTTCGCACACTTTGCACAGTTCGCACACCTCGTACACATCGTACACTTCTTGGTTCATTTAGACAATGAGTCATATAGGACACTTTTGTATACCATTATTCAAAATGTGTATCACATTGTATGAGCGAAACAGAGGTTATAACTTGCTTTATTGTTTAAAAAATTGCAATAAATAGTCATCGGATTTTAGAAGAAATACTGGGACTTTACTGTTGATACTGCCCATCGAACTTGCGCACAGCTGCATCAATGTTTTTAGTCAGTAAACTCCTCCAATCCTTCATTCGTCCAATGTCCTTAGTTACCGAATCCTGTTTTTTTTCTCTTTATTGGACGGAACTAGGGGTTATTTGGTGGATTCGAGGAGTTTTGATACAAACTTCAAACTTGTATCTTTGTACCATTGTAGCCAGTCTTTGCGATAACGATCAAAAAACATTATAAAAGATGACATGCGTATCTGAAGGTACTCTTTCATGTACAAATCTGAATTCATGTTCCTATATGTGACAAAAACGAGGGTCCCTTCTAGCGTGCAAGCCTCTAATTTTGTGTCACAAGTAAAAATTTGTATGGAGAAATGAGGCAAGACTGCTTACAAAATTGAGGGGATTTTGAGGGCAATGGCTCCAAATGTCTAGCCGCAAGTAGAAACATTATAAAAAGCTACGACCAGCATTGATTTAAAGATGGTTTTTACCTAGATTTAATCGTCCATCAAAATTCAGCCTTGCGATTTGATCAGCACCTGGTCGTACAGCTTCCGAACCCAGTTTCTAGTCCTTGTTTGTAGTTTGAGGTCGCGATTGGGATGTTTAAATGCTCGGAAATAATAAAATCCTTCTCGAAGTCAGATTTGTCGTACAGTAGAGCAAACAGCGTAAAGATTTTTGGCCAAATCATAGTCCGAGTGGTTAGAATTAGCCTAAATTTTTCGAATCACTCTCAATCGCAGTTGACGATTCTCGGTGCCTTAAGTGGTCTTAATTTCCTTATACTTTTTAAGCTCTCGCGTAACAGTTGATTCAGCTTAACTTAACCGTCAATGAATTTTCGCTTCTTCTATTGCTTGTAGAATACTTACTTATCAGGTGCTACAACCGCTTCGCGGTCTTGGCCTGCTGCAACAATCCTCGATACCGCTCACGGTCTAGCGCCGTCGTCTGCCAATCCAATATCTCGGCCGTTCTGGCGGACGCATCAACGCCATCACTCCATCTCAGTTTGGGCCTACCACGCCTCCTCTGTCCATGTGGACGGCCTAAAAGGACTTTACGGGCTGGGTCGTCCGGTGCCATTCTCATGACATGACCAGCCCACCGCAGCCTGGCGAGCCTAATTCGCTGCACGATGGTGGGTTCACCGTACAGTTCGTAGAGCTCGTCATTGTAGCGGCTCCTCCATTGTCCTTCCACTCATACGGGGCCAAAAATCCTTCTGAGCATCTTCCTCTCGAACGCGGCTAAGAGAGTTTCGTCAGTTTTGAACAGAGTCCATGTCTCAGAGGCGTATGTGAGTACTGGGACTATAAAGGTTTTGTACAGTCCCAGCTTCGTCCGTCGCGACAGGCATTTTGAGTGGAGAAGTTTCCTCAGGCTGTAGTATGACCGGTTGGCAGCCAGCACCCTTGCGCGCAATTCAACTTCTATGTTGTTATCGGTGCTGACTTTTGACCCCAGATAGGTGAAGTTTTGGACGACTTCAAATGTGCGCTCACCTATCTGTACATCACCCCTGCGTAAATCAGTGTTTGTTAGCAGGGCCGCTGGTGGTGCCACCATCATTTTAGTTTTTGCCTCGTTGATCTCCAAGTCGAGGTTCAGTGCCGCATGCTCGATCCTTTGGTAAGCTTCTGCTACATATGAGAGCCTCAAACCAATGATGTCTATGTCATCAGCGTATGCCAAGTTCTGGAGTGACTTATAGAAGATGTTTCCCGAAGTTTCCACCTCCGAGTCTCGGATGGCCCTCTCTAGCGCCAGATTGAATAGGAGGCGGGCAAGCCCATCTCCCTGGCGCAGACCCTTGGTGGTAGCAAAGGGCCCTGCAAGTTTTCCATCCACCTTTACCTGGGAATATCTTGTAGAATATCTCGGCGAATTAATAACGAAACTGCGTGATTTTACATACTAAAGTGCTTAAGTGCATACTATAGTGCTAACAACATGCATTCAAACGTTTCCATTTATGTCCACTAAGAGTGTCACTAACTATGAAACAAAATGTCCCCTCTAAATTAACCAAGCCTTACCAACATACTTTAAAATAAGAACAGTTATTTCAGCTACATTGTTCTAGCTGTATAAAGCCATGCCAGAAAAAAGAAGAAAATCAAAACGTCCCCATACCATGGCCTTATTGTTTGATTGTATTTATGAAAAGGAAGCCTTACGAATGGTAGAACTACTTCGACGGAAGAGAAAACAGTTCCAGGTAGGACTAGAATGTTACATGATTGTTATGGCGAAATGGTATTTCAAAAGCTGCTTTCAAAAGTTTCGAATGAACTGTTAAAGTTAAAGTCTTAGGGTGTTGTTAAAGTCTTAAAGAGTGTTCAAGGCCATCAATCATCATTTCTCACTATCAGTAAGGAATTCCCTTAGGGTTCAGTCGTGTTGGACAGTTAGTAATTGATTACTCAACAGCATTCCAAGAATTCGAAGCGATAGAAGTTATCTTGATTATGCCTTTCGTACACCGGTAGTGCTAATTAGTTACAGGTAAATTTTAGTTAAAGTTAGGCCCCAAGACCTGGTCTTCATGAACCAATCAGGTGTAAACGTGAGCATGCCCTTGCACTGAATTAAAGATACAAGTTATCAGTTCATTGTCAAACGGCAGACAAATAGCAGTTTTAGAGAAAAGGATTCAATCATTCAGAAGGAAGCCATTATTTAAGCGGTCAAGTATCGTTA
The DNA here is from genome assembly GCA_002091835.1 of Anopheles maculatus. Taxonomy (NCBI): domain Eukaryota; kingdom Metazoa; phylum Arthropoda; class Insecta; order Diptera; family Culicidae; genus Anopheles; species Anopheles maculatus. Next base: position 317,623 of record KZ061677.1, on the reverse strand, counting down.
ATATTTATTATTCATCCCGTATCGAAATTAATCTGTCTGCCCTCAAAGCTGAGTAACGCCTCACCTTAATTGCCTCATTATTTACAATGAATTTTTAACGCCTAAACTGGTTCTAGCTATGAATTATGGCTGGGACATTAGACACTTGCTGGTACGTGCTGATTAAAAGCGGAAAATCACTAAGAGAATCAGTTAGATGGCAACGAAAGGACGACAGTGGCTAAGCTTTGAGTTATCCACAACTCATTTTTAACTTCATCTCCTGGAACTTCGTTATCCTATGGATTTGTTTGTAAACCCGTTGCACTACAAATAGAAAAATTGGGAATTTAAGCTGAAAAAAGGATACGTCCCACCATTTCTATAGCGACAGACTTCAACTACGCATCCTTTTTTGTCTAAATTTCAGTCCAAAAATGATATCGACGGTGCGCTTAACAAATACAAACGGATACCCAACTTACCCGACGAAAGCTCGGAAGTGTGGAGCAACATTGGGTTGTGCTTTTTCAAGAAGCAAAAGTTCATCGCGGTAAGTGAATCGGATTAGTGCTCTTTTTTTGTTAATTATTATTAGTACAAAACAATAATGCTTTTGTCTCTCCCATAGGCCATTTCTTGCTTAAAAAAGGCAGTTTGGATATCGCCATTGAATTTTAACGCGCTGTACAATCTTGGCCTGGTGTTCGTAACGGGTAAGCTTTAATATTGCCACCGACAAAGACGGGCCCCAAAAGCGGGTTAGTTAAATGTTTGCTTCCGTTTTCCGGATTGAATCAAATTAAAGCTCAACAGTACGTGAGCGCCTTCCAAACGCTGGCCGCCGCCATCAGTTTACGGCCCGAGCATGCGGAGTGCTATATGCTGCTTGGAAGTAAGTTTCAATCCAAACCTAATGGCCTAACCAGCCAGCCAGCAAAACAACCGGTACATCAATAAGTAAAACTTTCACTTCGAAACTTTTTGCTCTCATCCGCCATGGCCAGCTTGTCTGCGCCATTTAAATGATCCCGGAAACGCTTACCTTTCGCTGGAGAAGTCAACCATGCTTCCGGACGCTGTCAAGAATCCACTAATCTATCTTAACTTTGCGCTGTACTGTTACGAGATAGGCAAATCGGACCAATCCGTCCTGTTTCTGAGCAACTTTCTCGACATGACTCAACACATTACGGTCCATCGTGAGGTAAGTATGATTACGAAATGCGGTGAAATGGAATCGAAAGCTGGAAGCGTTGAAGTGAAGCGACGGCAGAGCGCGAAAACAAAGGCAACACAACTAACTGATGTACAGCAGTCACTCACTAAACAGAGCGAATACGAAGGAGGAGTTTATTTGTCTCACTTTACGCTTCGGGCTATCCGGGGTTTCCTTTATTTTAGTCCCGCTTTTCTTCTGCATCCTACTGACCTCATGTCAAATCATGATGGCGCTGGTTATGTACGTATCCATTACCCATTGCTTACCCCCCACGCTTACCCCACAGTACCTCAAAATGGCCGATCGACTCAACGGAGCGCTAACGGTAGCTGCCACCAGTGGGCAGATCTATCCCGCCACCGTCCCAGAAGCGGGACACACCGGGGGTCTTGACCGTACCGAGAAGGATGCCGACCGGATGCAAGACGAAACGGCTGTCAACGCGACCGGTGACGCGACGGTGGCAGTGCAGCGTGAGGACACCGTCGAAGACGATGGCTCGGACGGTGATTTGCCCTGATGTGACTGCGTTTTCCGGCGAAAGGAAAACGGGCGCGACAGACGGCTAGAAAGGATTAGCGAAAGCGAAAGGTCTGTCCACTGGTTCATCATTTATTATTTTTTCCGTTAATGCTTTTACGCCGTTATACCGAGAAATGGTGGCAGAGTTCTCGCCCGGTTCAGATTCCCGGTAGTCGTAGCGAAGCAGTGTTGTCCAAAGGTTGTGGTGGTGCATAATTTTAGCCCAAGCATGAACTCCTTCACGACGGATCGTTGCCTTTATCGCAATCCTTTTTGCTCGTAATCCGTGCTTCACTGCGGGCGTGCAGTTTCGCCCGAACCCTGGGGCCAATGTTGCAGGCGAAGTTAATAAAGACAAGATGCTGTTTAGATGTGAAACAACAGACAGTGCAGCAGCACGCACGTTGGGTAAATAAATGATGGACACTAAGTGATGATGGTGCTGGGCGATAAGCGCACATCTGCCGGATCATAACTTTTCATCGTGGTGACTTTTCGCGGCCACCATAAATTTAAAGCTTTGTCTGCTTTATTGCAGCAGCAAAATGCAAACACACGGACAAACGTTTATCTTACGCATGTTAGGTTTTGCAATCCAGAATGTGTGATTGCGAGAAAGATTGTGTTATTTATAGAGCATTGTGTGTGTTTTTTTTTGTGGATTGGAGAACATTTTAAGAGGGTAGATTTTTGTTTTAGGAATACTGATTGAGAGCTGTAGAAAAGCAAATTTCATTTGTTGTATCGTAGAAGTATGTCTGGAATTCTAATGCAAGTAGAAACTTGACAGAAAAACAAAAAATTTCGAATTTTCATTCTTCCATTTCCAATTCCACACCATCAACATTGGAAAAATGTATAATTTTGACGATGGTGCTATAAAAACATAATTTTTTTGCACGCCAAACCATACCAAATTACAGAGTCTTCGGGGAAATTTTATGAAAAAACAGACTATAGTATCGCACGTTTGCTCGTTTTGGTTAAAAATATCTTTTGGAAGATGACAACGCTCTAAAAATAATAAACATGTTATATTGTGAAAAAAAGAGGCAAGATAAACCAATTATCTTCTGGATATGAACGAGAAGAACCGAAAATACGGATATATGATACCAGCAACTCTATTGTTCAATGAGTAGTAATACAGTGTACACTTACTTCACAGCTTATATTGACACTGCAACCTTTTACAACAGACATGCATTTGTTGACGTCAATTGGATAAAACTCTCAGCTTCTTGGAATACATATGACTAGAAAGTAGTAAATGACCGATACGCAACATAGCGCAACACGCAAGCACTACGAGTATGTTCCACCACAAAAAGTCGTTGGTTGGGAATTTAAACGTTATTAAACGTTACAATACGCTATGAAAAGCGTAACGCTTTCGGGGGTTTTTTTATTGCTCTACATGAGCACAATACGAACGCAAATTTCCAAACCTACAACCACCGGATGACTTGGATTCGAAGATAGTTCTGCGATGAAATTTCTGAACAGTAATGCTTATGTCGGCTTACTTTGATAGTGAGATGCAGTTTCGAAAAGGTGTGTGGTTGATCTTTTAAAGACTTGGCATCACTACTACCAATATCTGGTGTCTGCTGCTCCCATAAAGGAACCGTGAGGGACTGTAAACAACAAGGGAGTCACTTGGAATAGTGACCTCAAATGGGAAAATGCTGTTTTTTTTTACCGAGAAGGATATCTTAAAAGGGGCTCAGTATTAACCGCTCGAAGCGAGGCACCACGCCCTGAGGACTGTCCGATTCGCACGGACTAAAAAACTTCTCCTGCCACGGACCTGTCACTGGATTACCTGTTAGGGCATCACTTCAATGATAAGCCTTCTGTGTATGTCTAATAACTCCACACGGCGCCGCACTATGATACTCTGGTGAGGGGCATCAGGCGTATGAGACTCATGACCACCCTTCAGCAATGAATTCGGTAGCATGCCACCAAACAGTATAAAGCTGTAAGATCACCCAACAATGGCTGCTTCAGCTGAACGACGACGATGACGTTGACCTCGCTGCTGCCGCTCCCGTCGGATGTTCCGTTGTTGTAGTCGCGTCATGATAGACTTGATGGCTCCATTGACGATGGTCCATGATATTTTATTGTATAACCCGCTCCCGCACTCCTTTCCTTTATCCCTATGTGCTGGACCTGGTTCTGGTCAACCGAGTTTCGCTGGTCAAGGACTTAGGGGTATGGCTCGAAAGTGGCCTTACCTTTGTGTCCCACATAGATTCTACGGTGGCAAGAGCCCGGAAAACACTGGGTATCCTTAAACGTATTGCTCGTGACTTTTCCGATCCTTTGTGTCTGAAAGCGCTATACTGTTCACTGGTCAGGTCTTTGCTGGAGTATTGCTCAGTAGTATGGTCTCCTACGGCTCGGGTTCATATGGATCGTATCGAGCGGGTGCAGAGATCTTTCACCAGGTTTGCCGTTGGTAAAATACTTGGTAGATCCTCTAGCGCCCTGCCCGATTATGAGTCTAGGTGTCAGCTGCTGGGGCTTGACTCTCTTGAGGTCCGTCGTTCACACTCCCAAACCCTATTTGTCGCTTCCCTCTTGCTCGATTGTATTGATGCTCCTTCTCTGCTCTGCTCCATCCCATTCTATGTTCCCAACCGTTCCCTTCGTATCCGTCCGCCTCTAATGATTCCCAGACGCCGTACCTCGGTTGGTCGAAACGACCCGTTTTTGCGTGCACTTCGTTTGTTTAATTCCTCGTCTCATGTTTTTGATTTCCACTACTCATTACCATCGTTCCGCTCCATGTTAAGATCCTCTCTCTTTCCCCCTACTCCTTTCCCTTCCCTCTAAATTAGGCATTAATTAGTTTAAAGTAGATTGTAAGTTCGTTTGTGTAGCCAACAGGCAGACAATACGTAAATAAATAAAATAAATAAATAAACATTATCGGCAAAATGTTCCTCGCCGTCAATCGTTCACCAATAGCTAAATTGGCTCTTTCTCTTACGTCTTCAAACTCCATGCACTCGAATAGAACATGTATTAGAGACTCTATGCTGTTAAGACATGTCGGACAGTTTGGTGACTCAATAAACGACATCCGTTGTAGATATTCATTGAAGAACCCATGACCCGATAAGAACTGGGTCAGATGGAAGCAAGGTTCCCCATGTCGTCTCTCGATCCAGGTTCTTACATCCGGTATAAGTTCCCTTGTCCAGGCTCCATGACGTGCATTAGACCATTCCTCTTGCCATCTCTGAAGTGAAAGAACAGGTTCCGTTTTTCTAGCAGTTGAAGAATCGGCTCCCGTTTCTATCCGTCGTTGATACACTCGAGCATCCTCGTCGATCAGTATATAAAGGGGAAGCATTCCCGACAACACCGTTGCAGCATCATGTGACGTTGTCCAAAATGCACTGATTACACGATTCATGATGATCTTGTACATCCTTCTAAGCCATTGTCTTCGTTGCTCAAATCGTAACGACGTAGACCACACCGAGGCTCCATATCGGACAATAGATGAAACTACTGTTGCTACTAATCTCTGTTTACTACTTCTTGGTCCACACCTATTAGGCATCATTCGACTAACAGCATTCATGACTCTTGTCGCCTTCTCGACAGCATATCTAATGTGTTGAGTGTATCCTAATCGGTCGTCAAAGATGACCCCCAGATACTTCAAAGTGCGAGTAGAGTTGATTGTTTGTCCTGCGATGATGATTTGAGACATCTGTACTCGTTGATGCGAAGCATGTATTCGGTCTTATGAAGCGCTAACTGTAATTTTACACTCCGCATCCACTGCTCGATGATTTGCAACGCTACCGTGGCTTTTGACTCTATTTCGGAGATGGTGCTTCCTTCCATGAGCAAAATCCTATTAAGGTACCATTTCCTGGTAACCCTTATTCGAGCACTTCGTTATACATTAGGTTCCATAAACATGGTCCTAACACCGATCCTTGTGGAACTCCAGCTGACACTTGTCTTTCCACTGGTCCATCCTCCGTGTCATATACTAGCACTCTATTGCGAAAATAGTCACCAATCATGTTGTATAAGTATACTGGTACTTTGGCTCTCTGAAGTGCTTTGGCGATTGCACTCCAACTAGCGTTCTTCTCTTCTTTCCTGGCTTAACGACCTCTTGAGGTCATGCCTGCCATTTCTGGCTTACTAGACTAATTGATACCGCATAGTTGGTTAGTCAATCCTCACTATGGGGGAACGGCCCAGATGAGACTTGAACCCCGGTCCTGCCGTGTGAAGACCGGCGCCGCTGTCGCATCACCACCGGACCGCCCGCGACTCCAACTAGCGTTATTGAACGCATTTTTAACGTCCAATGTTAGAAGAGCGCAGTATCTGTTTAATCCTCTCACTCGTTTCCTTGCAGGCGATACAATTTCTTGGACTCGCTTCATTGCATCAAACGTGGATCGTTCCTTTCGAAATCCAAACTGATGTTCGGATATGAAACGAGTAGTCTCTAGATGTTCATTAAGCAAGCTCAATATCACCTTTTCCAGACCTTTGCCAGGTCCATCTAATAGACAAATCGGTCTCATCGAGCTTGCTTCCTGCGGTGGCTTCCCGGGCTTGGGAAGTAGTACAAGACGTTGTCTCTTCCATCGATCAGGAAAATATCCTTCATTCAGGCATCGTTGATGACAATGCTATATTAGGGATGCCATCCAATCCTGGAGCTTTCTTTTTCGGTAGGCCCTGTCCAATTGAAGTCCAATGAAACTTAAACTTATAGACGGTATCGTAATATCCGGTATCATATATCCTCCACCTCATATGACGGCCATTCTAGTGGTGGATGTTTCGGAAAAAGTTCGTTAACAGGGAAATTGCTGCTATATGGTTGCACAGTGTCTGTACCAGTTGATCTATTTCAGAAGTTTTAAGAGACTTTTTAAGATTTTTTTTTATTAAAAAATATTTGAAAATACTATTGCTGCAATTGCTATTGCAATGTTGTCTTAGTTGCATTTCCAACCAATGCAATACTGAGTTGTAACATGGTGAACGGCAGCTGTACCTGAATGGTGAGCCTGATATTTAGTCACACCAGAAGCAATGGTAAATTATTCTGCATACGCCATAGAGTCTAAGTAAACCACTGAGGTATGTTTTGTAGCTCTTGTAAGCCGGCCAATTAAATGAGTTAGTAAAAATAAAAGCAGCTGCTTCTCCACATCTCTTTCGAGTGCTAATCAAATTCAGCACATGAATAAAATTCATCTTGCTACATCTGGAGATTGTCGTTGATCGATACTTAGAAGTTGAACTTTAAACCAAACCAACCAATATGGAAGAATCCGGGCAATTTCTTATTACCTTTAGATCTTCACGCATAGGAAATAAAGTAACAATCAAATAAGATACTCTTATTTTGTAATAATGCAGAAATGAGGTTCTTATTCAACTAATCGACTTAGTTTTAGGTTTTTGTTAAACATTTTTACGTCCTGACTCGGTGGTCGGAATAATAACACGGACGTAAATACAATGACACTTCATTTTCTAACACCGGACTAGACACATACGACACGATAGCACAAAGAGTTAGGTTTGGGCGCGTCCGTTCAACTCGTTGGCTCAGGGCAGAATCCTCTCGTACATCGCTTATCGGATTACTCGATCCTCGAAGGACAGAGAAAGCTTCGGGAGCCGAGGCTAGCGCGTTCACGCAGGTTCATCAGGCTGCGTCCTGGAGGCTGCGTGTGGTTCCAACAAACATAGTTGATGATTTTTGGGATACAATCTTATCATGAATTCTAATAACGCTTTCAGTTATTCTGATGAAAATGTGTGCAGTCATTCTTTTTCTCTGACGCACTTGTTAACTTTTCTCAACTTTAGAATGGTTCAGCTCTGAGAATAAAAACCTTTGTTTTTATGTTGTCAAATTTATATTTTATTTCTGTTTTATTCTTATGGAAAGGTCACGGGAGATTTCAGAACTAAGATTTTAGGCTCTGATGGTCTGGGGCAACAGCGAAAAAAAGCTGAAATCGCAATTTTGAAATTATTTGCCTGTTTGGAGTTTATTTCAACTGTTTGAAATTTCCTATGTCCCGCGTCCTTAATGAATAGTTAATTTATTATTGAACCTGAAACAAAAGTGTTGTACAAAGTTAAGATGGTGGTGATACTTTAACTAAATTTTGGAATGATTATATTCAGTAGAAGTATCGAAAATGTAGTTTATAGTCGCTGACAGAATCGGCTACGGTAGGCGAGGCCTAAGAAGAAGCGAAGAGGGTAGAAATCGGTAGGCGAGGCCTACACGAGCGAGGCCGAAGAAGGATTAGTAGCGAAGCCTAACGAAGACAGGTAATGTGGTAGTAGTGCGAGCAGAATAGTAGTGCGATTAGAATAAACGCGCGCGGCTAGCCACGCCCACTAATCTAAGTAGCATAAGCATGCCTAAGGATACAATTAAGTACACATAATTAGCATAAGAAAAGAAAGGAAGATAGTATGTATGTAAGTAGCAAGGTAAAGTAGAGAAAGTGAGAAGGAAGATAGTATGTAAGTAGTGTTAAGTTAGAATTAGCGATCGCAACGCGCTCAATCTTAGTTATTACCCAACAAACAAAGCCGAACTGATTCGAAGGTTTTTCTATGAGCCAGAAAGAGAAGGCATGTTTTCTTTCTCATGTTTCATGTAACCGAAATGAATTTCATATCGAATCATAGTAGACGAAAAACTTGAGTGGCAGTTTTTGTATCCGAAGTAGTTTAAAGCAAGTATCGAATGAAAACAGTCGAATAAAACAAGTTATATTTACAAACTACGAAAAGTGATGGAGGCAAATTTTGACCAGCAATACGAAAAAGAGTTATCTCAAAATCTACCAGCAAGATCGTCGGAAAATCTAATGAAAAATGAAGATACGGTTCAATCAAGATGATGCATCTGCATCTAACGCATCTTTTGAAAGGGAAAGAACAGAACATTTAATCGATGAAGGAAAAAAAATCTCAAAACGCAACTATTGAAATCGAAGTCGGAACTACGGCAAGAACAACTAATCCTGAGGAAAAAGATTGAGATTGAAAATCCGCGGCATCAAATTCTCCATCAAATTGTTATTTGAATCCATGTTTAAAGTGAAATACACAAGTTTAATTAGAATAATAACAAACAGCAACCTTTGACTTGTAAATTGATAGGGTAGGTGCACCAATTGTTGTGCTAGCACCAATTGTTGTGCTATCGATGAAAAAATCGAAATTATGAAAAAATATGGCCAATAGCAATGTCCTAACACCATATTCGTATTATTTACTTGTTTTCCTTGTTTTCTTACAAGTTTCACAATTTCTGAAAGTCCATTAATCGAATAATAGCAATAATTATTTTTGCTGTCAAAAAATCAACCATTTTCACTATTTGTTATTGTTAATTCCTAAAAAACATTCATTTTTATGTTATCAATGATTATTGTTAGATTAAACGACTCTAGCTCAGTTTTTGGACGAGCACAATAATTGGTACACACATAGCACAACAATTGGTACATCGAAGGTGTTTAGGAAAATTGCTAAAACTTTTGTATTAAGAATTCAATTTCCAAAATTTAATAAGGAAAATGTAAACGAAATGTGTGCTTATCTAAAAAGCCCTAGTTTGTGAATATTGGATCAGCAAATTCTTTACAATTGTACTTTTAGTGAAAACGCTGTACAAACTCGTCCATAATTGGTACACCTACCCTACACGTTGTGTGTGCAAAAAATTAATTCTCTCTCTCAATTCGAACCGAAAGGCTCCCTCATTTACTCGCACATCGTCGTGTAATACTTCGAATCAAGTCGTCCATTCGAAGTTGAATGATGTATCACAACTCGAATGCAGATTTTGCTTATTCGAAGTCTCATTCAAAGTTGAATAAAATTTTATTGTTGGTTGGGTAAGTTCTAAAAATAAATTCATGATTGTTCTTAGCCAGAAACGAGAGGTGTTATCTTCCATTCCGACTCTTGCTTCCAACTTGGGGTTGAGGCCCCAATCTTGGAGACCTTTGTTGAGTTTATTGCTTGACATCAAGGATACCTATTCTATTGTCCGTCAGTATAAGGCCTACAGTCTTCGTGCTACATAACTAGTGGTGTGGTGTTGCTACATGTAGTCGTGCTACATAACACAGTTACGATAGTTCTGGTGGCAGCACAAAAACCACATTCTCAGCGGCGGGATTGCGTGCGGACCGACGCTTTCCTGGCTGATCTCCAGGCGCGCGTAATGGAAAATCCGGGAATCGGAATTCGGCCGTTGGCACATGAGATGGGGGTGATGGGGGATCACGAGAGTGGCCAACGGCAGACCGTACGTGTTCCAGCAGGATTCCGCTCCGTGCCATACAGCCTCCAAAACGATAAAGTGGTTGGCGGCCAATTTCAACGACTTCACCGCGCCGAATGTGTGGCCTCCCAGCTCCCCAGATCTTAATCCAATGGATTATTTCGTGTGGGGCGCGGTGGAACGGGACACCAACAGAACCTCCAGCAACACCAAGGCGGAGCTGATGTCGAAAATCAGGTCCGTTTTCGCGGCCCTACCTCGCGAAATTGTCGCCAGGGCTTGTTTTCGGTTCCGGAGACGGGTGGAGGCCGTAATAGAAGCCGAGGGCGGATATTTTGAATAAAATGAATAAAATACATGGTAAGCTACTATTTCTAAAACAAAAAAAAGTTCCCTGATGATTAATTTTGTCTTTCTCCGTAGGTGGCTGTCAAATTTATCTCGAACACCCTGTAGGTTGATCCGCCACTGTTCGTGCTACATAACTAGTGGTGTTGGTAGCACAGTTACGATAGTTCAGGCCAACCATTCCCGATTCCAACGAGTCTTTTCCAAACCTTCGCATCGGACACACCCGCCTTGCACACTCTTAGCTCTTCCAACAATCCATTTCTCCATATCCTTCGTGATTGTCATGGATGCACTACACACCGAAACACTTGCCAACTAGATATCAATTTAGCAATCATTCTATCACTCGATTAGCAGCAGCAAAACTGACTCATCCGATTTTTACACATCAGCAACCTTAGTAGAGAAATTCGAAGTTTACCGTAAATACTCGTTTACTTAACCATACTTGTAAATGTTTAAAATGATCATCTAGCTATATTCGCTATAGTTATTAAATTACATGTAACCTTTTTACCAGAAAGAGGCGCATAAGGTCTATGGCACTCAAAGCCTCTCTAAATTAATGAAAAAAAGAAGAAGTTCAGGTCAGCCAGTCCACTAGAAAGCACCATAGCAGTTTGAATATTTGAAGATACTACCATTCTCCAAAGGTCCCATTACCAGGCCGAGTACGAGCGAAGTCATTTTTGCTAAAAATCATCTACGGAATAGATGAAAATGAACAATGTCCATGTAACAACGGTATTCCAATTTCCTGTAAATTGAAGTAACACCAACTAAGGACACCAATTTTACCAACGATATTTTGTCATGGTCATCGTGTGCCGCACCCTGGATTTGTTACCCTATTTTTGTTAGTGGAAAATGCTAATAAATATACAAACCCATTTTGAAAAGAGCAAGTGCTTGTTGATGTTTGCACCTGCGGCTCCATCATAACTTCCATTTCCTATTAACTATGAATGGCATCCGAGTGGCACCAAACGGTAGCATAGTTGTTTTAACCATCCACATACCGATGATCGCACCGGATTATAACCAAAATAAAACAAAAAAAACCCCCATGTCATCAAGCTTCAGTGAAATATATTCGCACACACCCCAAATTTACATTTCAATCGTGTAGATACTCTCACTGCTTTTCATGCAATATCTTAACATCTACAATTCAAAATACAGCATCTCAGTTTTTTTGTTTTGTTTTGCCTACCTGCTAACATTTTGGACACGCTTGTTTCCGTAACGGTCCGCCGGTTTATATAGCACGTGGATGCATTAAAATACATACTCGTCGTCGTTTTAAATTCGTTTTTCACTAATTTGAATCGTTACTGTTGCGTTTCGTTTTCGTCGGTTTAGGATTATAAATTCTTACACAGCGGTCTGTTTGTTTATTCTACTGCATTAAGCTCTCTACCAAGTACGGGCATCATTCGTGTATCTGCTGCTACTACCATGCATGATGCTGCTGCTAATGTGCGCCGCTGTACAGCATATTCCACATCACCATTATTGTGCGATATATCTGGGACCTTAAGGGGTGGTGGGCCATCGTACAGTTTATAAAACTAATAAATAAACCATCTATAGCAGCATTTTGTACGATTGACAATACATGTTCGCGCATTCGCTTAATTGCACGCTCGCGAAAGAAAGAGAGCGGTTTCCTATCGTCGTCGTCGTCGTCGTCGATTTTCTTAAGTTGTAGCAATTACTTTCGGGGACAAAATAGTACGCATCATTACTCTGATCGCTCGATCGGCTCGGCCGGGGGCAGTGTGTGAACGTTGCGTTCGGATGGATAGCAAACACGTCCGCACAGTACTTTGGTCCAGAATCGTTCCGATTCAATTCAGAGTTGAAGTTAAAATGGGATTATGGGGATTATGGGTTGCGAAACCTGTTCCTTCCAAGCAGTCGCAGCACCACAAATCATCGTAATAATGGTACTATTTTGCCACATTCGACGAATATCCGTAAGAAGGTTTTCGGGCTCAGTGGACCTTGCACAGGATATTACATTCAACTGGTGGACATTCTGCACGAAGCAAACAAACTCCGGGCGCTCGATTGCGGGGAATTGGTTTGCTTTGTCACGGTGGGCTTGAGAGGTTGGTAAGGGTAGGGTAAATAATTGCTACGACTTTAAGCTTGAAACCATTTGCTAGCCCTGGTGGCCCAGCTCGGCGATAAGTGTTATGTGAAATTTTTGTACGATTATTAAAAATTTCATTCGCATTCTGACTTCATTGTAACAAAACGAGTGTTGTCATCAAAAGTTATGACAATTAGTTTACCATTCCTTACATTATCTACAAACATTTAGTTAAATGCATTGAGTTAATCCAAACGAAACACAAATCTTAGCATTCTAGCGCAGCACTGTACATTACTAAATCTTCTAATCTTCGTTCAGCTTAACCCAAAACGGTCTGACTGGCTAAGTTTAGCAATTGATTTGATCTTTGAATGTTTTTATGTGTGTTTGTGTGTGTGCTATTTACATTTAATTATCATTTTCTTGCCCATTTTTGTTTTTTCGTTTTGATAAAAATCACAACTCCAACCCATGGCTGGTAAATAGCAAACATGGTTTCAATTTTGTTCTGATTCTCTGTTCGTCACGCTGCTCGTCGCGCAGGTCAAAGTTGCTCCACAACGAGCGGTTGCTTTATTTTTTTGTTTGTTCGAGCATCTTAAGCAAAAGGAAGAAGAACTACAACTGACTAAAAAGCTCTACTGCCTGTGATAAGTGTTCTAGCGCACTAATTGCTACACAGTTTAGCGTGACACTACGCAGCCGCACGCTTCGGTTCTTCGGTTTGGTTTTGCATCAGATCTAATTCGGTTTTTGGTTTTGCATCAGATCTAACCTACAAACGAAACCCGTTCCGTAGCTGAAACCCTGACTGTGGGCTGGGGGAGGATCAACAAGTACGACCGGATGATTCCGATGTGTGAACGACAGCTGGCTGTTCCCGGACCGATTGAAGTCTTTGGTCCGACGATGTTTGGGGATGCTGGCGGGTCGGCAGGTGCAGGAAGCGTGCGTTACACGATCAGACACAGGTGGTCGTGAGGCCGGTCATGCGCGTAATCTCGGCCCTATGGGTTGGAGTTTTGAAAAAAACCGACTTGAAGCTCGTCCGGAACTGTTTCGACATTAGCCCGTACAGCACGAAACCGATGGCAGCGTTAATTAAGGCCAGCAGGTCCATCACCTCGCCGAACAGACCGTAACAGCGGCGGAAGAAACACTTTTCCAGGATGCCGCTCAGCAGCCCCAGGATGCCCTGCGGAAATTCGGTGAACAGGAACAGCAACAGTACCGCCACCAGCAGCGTGGTTGTCCGATCGGCTCGGCGATCCGTTTTCGGGTGGCTGTTAGGGAATTGATAGAACGAACGTGTGCGTGTTCGATAATAATCGGCTGTGTGTGTGATTGGTTGTAGTACATGGCACAGTGGCACGCTTACAAAAATTGTAAAAACCCATCAAAACGCTCGCTGTTCGCTTAGTTCTTCGAATGCACCTACACCGCACGCTACGGGCATTAGGTTTAATTAGCATTAACGGTGGTGATGTACCGAGTGGGTACCGGCACCGACGGCAAGTGACAGTAGTGTCAAAGTGTGGCTAAAATAAGCTTCCAGGAATAGACTGTTGGATGCTCGTACTGTGCAACGAATCGAACCATACCGGGCATATCATAATTTGGTACTGAAATTAAGCACATGGTATTGATTCCTACGCAACGGGCCTACACTAATCAGCAATCTTTCGCCCTAGCAAACACATCACGTGTGCACAGTTGGTTTCATGCTAAGTGATTAGCCGATACGAGCAAGTGTGATACAAAAAAAAGCGGTTCAATATAGGGTTCATCTGCTCACTTTACGAGGTGAACAGCAAATTTCGTCGGTCTTGATGAGTATTTCCATTTCATTAAAATGTATTTCCAGTTCTGCTATATGATTTTCGACACCATTGTTAAATTTCATTCGAATTGAGGTGTTTGCTATTTGTTTTTTTAAAACAATTATATATTTTTAATATAGTACAAGCTATAAAATCTCATTACCAATAGTTATTTAATAATTCCAATACATTTTACACGATCATTTTGCGATCTATTGCGATTGGCGGGATAGTCCAATGTCGAAAAACACATGAAAAAAGTGAATATACATTAGTATGGAAAGGAAATACTTGACCGCAATGGAAAAAACATATCAAGATTCACGAAATTGGTCCTCAACATCACAAAATGACTAGATAAACCCTATAATGATTGCTCAAGCGGTTGTAGCTTGAAGTTCATCCGCATCAAAAATTCATTTGTCATTTGTTTTATTCCATAAATTTTTAATTAGAAAACTCATTCATCTCTTTATGCTTTAGGAAGATGAAAAATCGTTCTTGCCGAGAGTCATTTATAGAACAAAAGCCTTCCTTCCTTAATTTTCCTTAAGGCAACATTCTAAAACATTACAAAGCCCTCCGGCATACTCCCAAAGTGTTGAATAACTACACCCGAATGCTTTGCATTTAATAATGTAAATTTGTAGCACAGTAGCATTAGCAATCCACTTAATGGAAACATAAAATTGTACTTTAATTCGAATGAAAGGAAACCACTTGACCGAAATTATACGCTAGCTAGCAATGGTGCAGAACGTTCCAAAATTCGCTCGTTGAAAGAACTATAGAATGTTGGGGATGCTTTCATCGTTATCAAGCCATCCGTTCCAAGAAAACCCAACATTTGGTTTAAATCTAGTTTTTAAAAGTCCAATTCCTCCAGCTACTCTCCCACTTCCCGGACCGCTTGACAGGCTGCACTGTGAAGTGAATTATTAAAGGATTTTCATTACTCCTAATGAATGGCGCTGGCGTTCGGGTGTATTCGCAAGATCCGTAATACGATGATAATAATTGCCCTAACCTAACAAGTGCGGTTCCCGCCAACTGCTAGACGGAAAGCCTTCTTTCACCATGCAAAAACCCCATTGAAAGCAAGACTATTTTTGGGTCGTACACACACACACATACACTCTTAACTTACCGATTTCCGTTGCTGGGGGGTGGCATAACGCCGCTGCTTCCGCCACCGCTCTGTGGCGTTACGGAGGAGGTACCATTTTTCGAATAATTTCCGCCCTGTTTCAATTTCAAGCGTCGCTTGCTCGCTTTCCAGAGCACCTGTATGAGCACGCAGCTGATGACGGTGAGGATGGTGCAGGGAAGCAGCTTGATAATTACCGAATGGATCCAGAAATTATACCTGTGTGTGTGTGTGGAAAATAGTGGAAAATGAATGGAAAGTCGGTAAAGGTTGTTCCACAAATCTACAAATCAGCTTACCGATAGACGATGGTACTTTCATCCGTATCCAGATGGAACAGTATCAGCTGGGTGTCGCCTTCGAACACGAATGTCTGCCGTATGGTGAACACGAAGTACGTCGGAAAGCACAGGATTGGCGCCAGGATGTAGCACAGCGCTATCGCTTGTCCGTAGTTGGATTGGGCATACACAGCAAGCGAGCCATGCGGATGCCTGACATGAAAAGGGACAAGCGGGAAAGCATCGTTTGAATCGTTTTGTTTTCGATGTCAATTCTTGCCCAGTGAGGACATTGTGTGTTTGCCGTTCAGCTTTCACTGTTTTGCTAAGTATTTGAATACGAATGTTAACAACTGTTTGTAATAGCATTATAACAAAACCGTTTGCTCTTTGAATTAACACTTTAGTATTAATTTTACATTACTCATCCCGACACGCGCGTTATATTAAGTATCCACTACAATCCGAATCGTCCCAAGGATTTATTATTCGAATGCGTGGTATATATAAGTTTTGTAATAAATAAGTCGTTAAGCCAAAAAGCCAAGATGTTTCTTGTTAGTTTCGAAGCAACTTTCAATCCCGAAATCCGAAAAATCAATGGGACGACGGGTGTTAAGTTCCGAAGCACCGGATTTATTCCACACATCAAGAGAGTGTCATTTTCTCATATGCATTTCCAAGAACTAGTAGCGTTCACATCTGCAGATACACATTGCATTGCTTGTCTGGGAACGACTTTGAACGCACATCGAAGGTAAACTTCCAAGAAGAAACTAAACGGATATTAATATTTGATCTGAAAGAACGAGCATTTCATCGGCCAATGTCGAACTGAAGTCGAATGATGGAAAAGCGCATAAAACTAACAGAAGACAGATGTTAATTTGAAAACTTAACTTTTCGGATTTGATTTATAATAGGAATAAATGTAAGGAATACGGCTGTTAAGTTTCGTGTTATTAATAAATTGTCTGCACATATGTCGTACATTATTGTCGTTCGATTATTTCCACGCGCCAATATGGCTTCCTCCCGTGACGGAGTGTTACGCGTAACCTTGTCAAATTAGTATCCAAGTGTCATGCTGTTTTTGCTTCTGGGACGCAAATGGATCGTGTGAATCATCGCCTACTGCTGGCTAAACATACTCGTCTAGGATTCGTGGGCTTTTCCTGTGTTATTCAGGGTAGCAATTTGTGACCTTTTGGTGTTCTGTTTTTATCAACACGACGTCACTGTGACTGTTTGAGATGCTGATTGTCTTTTTGACGTAACCTACCTAGTCTACCAGCTTGCAATATTTCTGGTTGTCTCGTGTTTCTGTCTCTGTTTGCTCTATATTGTTTTATTATAATATATCAAAAACACAACTGCGGATGTATAGAATGTATAGAACATTAAGAGATTTAGGAGATGATATCAGGTGATTTTAAAGACCATTTTCTAAGGTAGATTTCATTCGCTTGCTCGTTTCCTGCTAGAGGCTAGTTCGAAAGTTGGTGTCCGTTTGGTGACATTGCTGGTTGATATACCTTAGCTGTTAGCAAGTGTCAAATATTAATAGTCCTTTTAAAATCTTTCGCAACTACAGATAAAGTGAGGGCCTTATACGTCCTCAAATAGCGAAAAGGCCACTATGTCTACTGGCACCGTACTTGCAACGATAACTAATATCATTGCAAGTCAGTCACTGTTCATTTAAATTTATGTCTGTCGT
This sequence comes from Anopheles maculatus, assembly GCA_002091835.1. Classification (NCBI taxonomy): domain Eukaryota; kingdom Metazoa; phylum Arthropoda; class Insecta; order Diptera; family Culicidae; genus Anopheles; species Anopheles maculatus. Next base: position 300,157 of record KZ061677.1, on the reverse strand, counting down.
CGTCACTATTTGTAATAGTTCTTTAAGAGCACTATAAGACATGGTATGTAAAAGGAGCATTTATATTTTCAGGAATAGTGGCATAATACGAGTTTTGTAATAGCGTTTGCCAATTCCAAATAATTATTGATGGCTTAGATTTTAACTGTGCAGCAAGTTACTTCCCTGGCATAGTTATCCTAGTGGAGAAGTTATTCTATGATCAATTTCCATAGTTTTGAGGCTTTGTTAATATGTTATTGTTCAATCTATGATAGATCAGAACTAATTATGAAAATTTGTACAGTGGAACACATTCCATTAGATACAATAATTCATTAATATCATTTATGCACAACAAAACCCCTACATATATGGAAATGTATGACCCTGGCTGCTCTGCGCTATCTAATAATTCAATGTATGACACTATACCAATCATTTAAAATTAAATTTCCTATCCATTTTATATTATATTGCTATACAAATGCAACTATTCGAATTTCCGTTTGGTGTATGATCATAGGGCGTTCTGCCGATAGCAAATTTTTGTATAGTTTGGCCATTTTCAATCACGTTTTCTTTTAATTGGTACTCGAAAGGTTTGTGAAGAGATGAGTAAAACATGATTGTCCATCTCTAGGATAAGAAAATCGTTCACATAATCGGGTTATTGTTAGATTTGAAGGTATCCAAATTTGTGTTTGAGTCCCTGTGTGTTGTTGGTTTGTACAATTCTTAAATTCCATTTCAGGATAATGTTACAAATTTTAAGATGTAATCACTTACTTACTTTTTACTTGTTAATTATCAGTAGTTCATGTAAAAGCTTTAGAAAAAACGATTATAGAATCTTAATTTCATGGAAGATGTATAGAAGAAAAACGTTTGATAACTGTCAACTCAAAATGCGTTGATTTGTACTTAAACCATGGGAAAATCTATCCCAAAACAAAATCAAATTACTAAAGCAAATTGCTTTTTTTGTTAAATTGATTGAAAAATCATTTAAATTTTAATCACCCAACCAAATTGCAGCAAATTAAAAGCATCCGAAACGTAAATAAGGTTGTCACAAAATAAAGCATCTTCATTCGCCAACGGTTTATTTTGCCTGCAAACCTGTATGCATCATTGAAGTAAAAGGGAAACAAAAACACACAAAGTTGACCAGCTGCAAAAGACAACAAACTATGCCAACTACTGGTTCGCTATGAGCTGCGTGTGCCTCAGGTGTTTTGTTCTTACGCTAGGCTGCATTGCTAAGCTACAGTAGTAGCTGCTGTAACGAGCAGCGCATTACGCTGTCCTTAGCAAGACCATTAGTAGCTTCTTTGCTTGCCCGATGTCTCCAAAGGTCCCATTTGGACTTTCATCTTGCAGATAATGCTTCCGAGTACTGTTCTGGGCCTGGTCTGGCCTGGTACAAGGGATTGCGATTCCAGGCAAATGGGATGACATCAATTAACCCCCTTTTGCTCGGCGTGAACCGATTTCATGGTTTGAAGCATTCGGTAAAGTAGGGCACCAAAACAAAAAAAGTATTAAAACATTTTTACTTGCAAATGCTGGTCTTTCATCTTGGACGTTTCCGGATTCCGGATCCTCGGTTTTTATCACCCGTCCACCTTTTTAGCGCTCCAGCACAGTTAATGCAAATAATATTTTGAAAATTTGCCCTAAAAAAGGCAATGGTGGAAACTTTTACTATACACCCCCGAGTTCGAGAGAATGTGTTCATTCATTTTGCGGTTGACCATCAACTTGCGAACGAAGACGAATTCAATTAACATACTAATCAATCGACTGCAACCCTTTTTTGACCGGGGTATTCAGCATCTCAATAGAGCAGAAGAGCAGTACCGGCTTAGCCTTTGATCTTGTTACGAAAATAAGCCAAAGTTGTTAATTGTCGCCTACCGGAAAGTGGCATCAAAATCTTGAGAAGACCAAGCTAAGCTTCCGATGCAAAGAGCAAGGGAGCCACGGGTGTAGCAGCCAAAGTGTTTTGATGAATCTTTCAGCACTCCTGCGGTGCCATGCTGGAAGCCCCGGGATCTGTCAACACGTGGAGGCCCCATGTGTTTGCCCTTTTTCTGTGTCATTCCAGGTCATGCTTAATGTAATGCGTAATTAATTCCGATAATTAACTTACTTGATTGCGATGTATCTCCAAATTGCTAGCGTAACCGTCAGCAGTATTGAGATGGTGTGCAGGATTTGAGTGAAATGCATGTGAAACATAAGATAAACGGCCCAGGAGTACGGGTAGTCTCGGCGGTCTGTGTGGAAAGAAAAGGAAAAACAAGGAACGCATCAGCAAACTGAACAACAGCAATGAATATGACAGCTTTAAGCACGTGTTAGGGAACTGCTTAAGACCAGCTAAAGCTTTCGAACGTAGCAATATGTATATTTAACCTATTAGTTAACCAGTGTTTGTTGAAAATTATTACCATTTCGCTTGTGAAACATAAGATAAACGGCCCAGGAGTACGGGTAGTCTCGGCGGTCTGTGTGGAAAGAAAACGGAAAAACAAGGAACGCATCAGCAAACTGAACAACAGCAATGAATATGACAGCTTTAAGCACGTGTCAGGGAACTGCTTATGACCAACTAAAGCTTTCGAACGTAGAAATATGTATATTTAACCTATAGTTAACCAGTGTTTGTTGAAAATTATTACCATTTCGCTTAATTATCATTTTCAATATGATGCAGCTGAAAAAACAGTTGCTTTCGATTTTGCTTACTTTTAATTAAATTGCACGTTTAAATTAAACCCAACAAAGTGTGAATGCCACGCTCACAATTCGTAGCATTTGTGCTCGTTCGAGTACCCCGGTCCTGCCGTGTGAAGACCGGCGCCGTTATCGTATACACCACCGGGCCGCCCCGGTGGCTGTATTTCGCTTAATTATCATTTTCAATATGATGCAGCTGAAAAAACAGTTGCTTTCAATTACTGCTTACTTTTAATTAAATTGCACGTTTAAATTAAACCAAACAAAGTGTGAATGCCACGCTCACAATTCGTAGCATTTGTGCTCGTTCGACTGAAACACCAAGGATCTAATTATATCAACAAGAGAGTTTTATGTATTGCTTTAACCTGTAAAAAATGCACATCTTTAACAAGATGTATGCTGATTCATCCGAAACCGAACCTCCATTATACTGAGCTTTTTGTTACTTTATCTCGTGTTCGCAAGAAACACGTAACCTAAGGCGTACAGCAGCAGTTAGTCTCGTCAGCAACATGGCGGCGGAATGAATAGATTGAAAGAGTCGGCTAAACTTCCGAACAACCGAACAACGACCTTACCGTAAAGCCTGTACATGTGCTTATTAGAGAAAATGAGCCCTGCAGGTCCCCCATAGAGATTGCCAACTGTTGCTTCCCTTTGTTGTGAGCATGATTCATTTTTCCCAAACTCAGATAATAATCGCGGAGCGTAGGGTGAGCCTTGGTTGTAACTTTTCACTTGCACTAACTATTGCTGCTTTATCGTTATTTAATACGAGCCTATGGGAAATACTTTAACATTCCTGTAATAAAACCAGCGAAAAACTTGTCCCTAAGTAAGCCTTATTCTTTCTACTTATTCTTTCAAAACATTCCTGAAAAGCACTGAGCAATGGTCTTACATCAAATGTGTGTGTGTGTGTCTAGTAATGGTATTTCTTATTGCGCCCATTGTGCTATGATGTATAGAGTCTATCTGCTTTAATATCCGCCCTATGTACTATGTGTTAGAAAAACAACCCAGCAGCTTGAATATGATGCTTGGGTTTCGTCTTCCTTCGCTCACAATCAAACCGAACCCATTGCATACGGTTTCCCATCTATCATTGTCATGGTTACGGTTCATTTGCATCGGTGTCGACAAAAATCGTAAATCAATACTTCAATATGCGCGGGACAGCAGTTTAGAGGCCACTGAAATCACACACACACACTAACGGAAACACAGCATCACAGGAAAGATGCTGTAAAAAATTGGCAAGACCGTAAAAGCAATTCAACAATCGACCAAAAACCCTAGGCGAACGCGCAAAGCTGCTGTTTGTTTGTGGCAGTGCTGGTTGGCGGCGGTGTTGGTGACTAATTTTTGCTTGCAAACATATATTTACATTTCTGAAACACTCCGGCTGCGTCTGAACCGTGCAGTGGATCGTAACGACTGTCAACAAGATTCTGACAAGTGTATGGTGGTCCCGAAACAAAACAAAAAAGCGTCAACAAAAGTACGTAAAAAAGTTGTACCCAGCTATAAATATCGCACTGAAGCAGTGATCTTAAGGACGTCGCTAGGGTTTTGCGCTGTTGATATAAAGCTTGAGCGTGTGTGATATGTTAAGATGGGTCGAAATGTGTAGCTGCTAAGACACCGACCAAGAAGAAAAAAAAGGACGGGCATTAAACCGAAACGAACAAAAGGCGTCGTATCCTAGAGTGTGTCTCAGTTTTCCGACATCCTTTTTTGTTTGTTTGTGTATGTGTGTGTGTGTGTGTGTGTGCTGTTGAGGGATTAACATACATCCTATTGCCATCGTTTGATGAGGTTTCATCAGTGTACGCATAAGCATGGCCTACCTAAAGCATGAGTAGCAGAAGAACGTGCCTGCTTCATATGGGAACACCATCACAAAAAAAAGATGGTTGATATGTGAAAATAAGCTTTAAGAACTGTGAGGGTTGGGTGTCATTTAATAATGTGATTAGTTAATGATATAGCAGTAATTCTTATGAATACTCACCCGGAAGTATAAGGTACATGTAAAACGCAAACGGGATGTACTCGATCATTACAAACATGTCCGTCACTGAGAGCCATTTTAGAATGCGATTGATGGGCACTTTGGTCATATCCTTTCTAGTCAGCACTATAATGTTGAGTATGTTGGCTATTGTGCCAAAGAAACATATCTGCAATGAATGAATAACAACACATAAATAACTTGTTTAACACACACACACCTAATGCGCTTAGAATCATTCCAAATGAACATTCCACGGCGCGTACTAATTAGCATTTTAAAAAGTAATTTATTTCACGTGAAAAATATAGTGATGCAAATTTTGGAACCCACTTTATTCGTGACCAAAGCGAATGGTGCTAAATTAGATGAAAGCTGACCACTCGCATAGGACAGAGAGTGCCTGTATCGCCAAACTCCACAGCAACCGCCCGATCTAATTGGGTTGATAATAATGTTTACCGGTGAAGTTTAATCTGCGATTGTGTGAAAGCACTGTTGTTATTGTTGCGTGCCCACAAATAATTGAATAAATCGGTGCGGCGGTTGAATTATGTACCTAACGAACGGGACAACATTTGGGCGTGAAATTATCGCGGGACGAATATTAAACAACAACTAGTACACCGAAAACCAAGGTGTGGGATTTTTGTTTGTACAAGAGCATTCCACACGATTTATCATTGAGTTCCCCTGTTGAGTTTTGTGTGTTTATGTATGAACAGTGAGAGATAATAGAATAAGATCACCTTTCACCTTCGGGTTGGGAACTACTGCTTTCGATACTTGTATTAATATTCGATTATGCATTAATATTGTTATAATTATTTATTTCAAAA
>KZ061677.1:229332-294271 GCA_002091835.1 Anopheles maculatus | reverse complement strand
GTCATTTAATAATGTGATTAGTTAATGATATAGCAGTAATTCTTATGAATACTCACCCGGAAGTATAAGGTACATGTAAAACGCAAACGGGATGTACTCGATCATTACAAACATGTCCGTCACTGAGAGCCATTTTAGAATGCGATTGATGGGCACTTTGGTCATATCCTTTCTAGTCAGCACTATAATGTTGAGTATGTTGGCTATTGTGCCAAAGAAACATATCTGCAATGAATGAATAACAACACATAAATAACTTGTTTAACACACACACACCTAATGCGCTTAGAATCATTCCAAATGAACATTCCACGGCGCGTACTAATTAGCATTTTAAAAAGTAATTTATTTCACGTGAAAAATATAGTGATGCAAATTTTGGAACCCACTTTATTCGTGACCAAAGCGAATGGTGCTAAATTAGATGAAAGCTGACCACTCGCATAGGACAGAGAGTGCCTGTATCGCCAAACTCCACAGCAACCGCCCGATCTAATTGGGTTGATAATAATGTTTACCGGTGAAGTTTAATCTGCGATTGTGTGAAAGCACTGTTGTTATTGTTGCGTGCCCACAAATAATTGAATAAATCGGTGCGGCGGTTGAATTATGTACCTAACGAACGGGACAACATTTGGGCGTGAAATTATCGCGGGACGAATATTAAACAACAACTAGTACACCGAAAACCAAGGTGTGGGATTTTTGTTTGTACAAGAGCATTCCACACGATTTATCATTGAGTTCCTATGGTTGTGTGGTTGTGTATGTACAGTGAGAGATAATAGAATAAGATCACCTGTCACCTTCGGGTTGGAAACTACGGCTTTCGATACTTTTATTAATATTCGATTATGCATTAATATTGTTATAATTATTTATTTCAAAAAGTTTTAGTAGGAAGTCACTAAGAAAGAAGGAAACAAATTTTGAACAGGATATTTTAATGAGAGTTAAAAAGACTTAAGAAGTCTTAAAAATATGTGGAAATTGGAGAGATTTACAGTGTTTCTCACTTGATAATGCAAAGTTACCTATGATTTTTGCAAACGCTACATACGATTTCGTATGGAGCGTTTGCAAAAATCATAGGTAACTTTGCATTATCAAGTGAGAAACACTGTAAGTTAACCAGACAACTACTAGATCATTCTGGTTAAAAACCAAATGTTAGGAAGGGAGGTCTATAACGAAGATAGGGAACAAAAAGAGGTATGGAGGTCAAAAGAAACGGAACATCCAATTCGGAGGAAAGGACCTAGGCAATAAAGTAGGACTGCGTGTACGAACGTCGGGATCTGATTTCAGTCAAACCGAGCATTCGGCAACGGCAAGAATAAGACGGTACAGAAACAGAGAAGATCGATTTTCTGCATAGTGGTGGTTCCAGCTAGGGTTGACACTACGGTAGCATAGTTCAAGACGTAGTAGTTCAATGCCATCAGACAGGGCGGGTCTCGGATTTCAGAGGCCAATTTGGCAATGAAACCCAGATATTTGTTTTCCTTATGCTTTACACAAGTTCAACCGAAATTTCTTAGAATTAACACATATAAAAAATAAGAGCAAAGTATCAACAGCATATTTCTATCGTAATCCCTTAGCGTGATAATCAACCTCTGAATCACTCTATATTCAAAAAACTTTTTGAATACACCCTCTCATCCATCAATTTGGTGAGAAATCCATCATAAACGGATAAGCCTGCGGTAAATTTACAAGCATAAGGAGAAGGAGAGAAACATTTAATGAATTGTTGTATTTTATGGTCACACATATTTTTTTGATTATTTATTTACTTTCTTCATCAGTTATCTGGAATAAAAGTTGTCTACATAACACGATTAAAAACTAAAAAAAAATAAGAAACCAGGATCTAGGCCTAAACATGTTGTGACTTTACACGAAACAGTAACAAAGAACATTGAAGAATCGTTAATTAGTTTTAAACTATTTGTGAGTAAGTACAAGAAATGAGCTTTAAGTTTTCGAGCGTTATAATAGTTTATTTGTGTAATAAGGTTGTTACTATATATGTTGGCAACATTGCCATAGTGATGAGGAGGTGAAATGACAGTTTCAAAGCAACACAAAAAGTAAAAGAATAGATTGTAACGTTAGTCAAACGAAGGGAAAAGCTGCAAAAAGTAAACAGGCGGACCTATTGGAAGGATGGGAAGCACGATTCCCGATCATATTGGGCGATAGAAAAAGGATTAGAATTTAAACAAAAAAACATTTTCATGCACTTAGCAAGAATTTTAAGTCCAACCATTATTTGATGCTAACTATTGACACTAACAATCGGTCAGTTTGCTGTTTTATCAATGTAAAAGCTTCCTGTGAAGTTTGGATTCCGTTAGTCTACCTTGGAATAGTTTTGTAGCCGCATTAGGCTAGATTATTTTTACAGGAAATAAATGCATTAAATAAACAAATGCATTTTGCAGAGCCTCGTTTTCCAAAAACTTCAACAAAGTTGTACAAAAACTATGTCGATTCGATGAACATCTGTTTTAAACTAGGATGAACTTATTCGATTGTCCCTCACTGTACTATGTGTGTCCGGTACGTGGCAAACGTGTTTGTTTGCCTTCCGGATAAACGAGTGACATAAGATTTTACATTTACGATAAAGCATTTCTAAGAAAACACATGTATTTCTATTCCCTTTGCGGACGAAAGTAAACTTTGTCCGGTAAGACTTGTGTTAACGGTGTGGCAAGACTTGTGTTACAGCTTTTACCACTGATCATGCCCAACAGGCGTGAAACAAGCACACGAGCCGTTTCTAACACTGGTGTTTTGATTTTTCTTAGCCATAACAGGTATGAAAAATAGCACACCTCGACGACCCCGCACAGAATGTTATTGTTATGCAGCATTTGTAACCTGACGACTGGTAAAAAGTTGAGAACGTTCCGTATAAAAAAGCACATCTAATGGGTTTTTGAGTAGCACAAGTTTGTTTGCACTTGAAGTTTACATATTTACGTTTGCAAAAGTAGCGCTTCGCTTCGTTCGTATGTTTGCCACCCATAAAATAGTCCTCGATGCCGAATACCGAGCTATCATAAATGGTTCTGTCAGTTCAACTGACTGAAGCATAATATCCATCACAAGTCATTCATTTGGCAGGGATACGAGTTTGGGCTCATTGCGAAAAACCTACCCCATTGGCTTGGGGAATAATTCCCCATCGCAAAAACGAGCGCCTTACACTATGGTTGGGCTGGTTATCTTATTATGCAAAACTCTCTGCTAATGTCTGCATCCATATGCAAGTCTGTTCAGCCCGACTGCAGTGCTTTGCTGGCAGAAGATTCCAATTTCAATCCACTTGAAATTTGAATTCGTTTAATGCTCAATATTCCTGCTTTGAGGGAATCGTTTTCGTTCCCAAAATATGAAATCGAGTTGTGGCACAGTGCCACAGTGGGGAATATTACTATCTCACTAAAAATTGAACGACCCCGACATCCCACACACACGCACATTGGTTGTTCAATATTTAACAAGACGTAATAGTACCCACCACAAACATACGGCATCGTTAGCAGTACTTTTGGAGGTACGATTGTGTGCTGCCGATGGCGTCGCATGGCCAGATAATCTATAGCTTAGTTCGACACACTTATGCTCCAAGTTATCCCTTATCCCTTTTCAGCATCCCCCCACCACCCCTCCTTATATGTGCGTCCGAGAAGAATAATAATAAGCGACTTACCACAAGTGAAATGTAGCCGTGCAGCAATTTGTACTCGAGCAGAATCTCCCGCACGGCCCCTTTACAGTAATCGCTACAGTTGGTCACCTCCACCTCGTCCGTTTCCGGCTGATCGGGCAGGGTGCGGTTCAGGAAGCTGAGCGATTGGAACACCCGGCGCAGGAAGTCGTTCACGTGCTCCTCGGTGATGTTGTGCTCGGTAATGTTTTGGTACTCGAACGCGTGCAGGTAGTAGCTCGCCCCGGTTTCGTCCATGTTGAATCGGGTCGCGAGGATGTACAGCAGCCGTTGTTTGAACTCAGCGGCGTTCAGCACGATGGCCCGGGCAGAGTCGTTGCTGTAGATGTAGTGCAACCATTCTAAGACACGCTCCTCCACACACTGTTGCGCCATCCTGCCGGGATCAATCAACGCCGCCAGGCGGCGTTAGATCGTACCAACCATGCCCGAGTCCTGAATCCATTTTCTGTAACGAAAGCCACCCCAGTTTTCCCGTGTGCAACAACCGTGTGCGTGGTTACCGGTTGTTACCGGTTCGACCGAAAATTGGCACGAATGGTACAATCGTACGATGGCACGGTTTTGTAAAACGGGATAATAATGAAACACACTGTTAGTAAGATCATCATTTCGGGGAGGGAGAGAGAGAGAAGGAGAATGGGAGAGAGGGCAAAGGGAGACTACGGTCGAAAATTTCCCACTGTGGAATGTGAGCGCGGCTAGAGTGTGGAATAGAATAGAATGCTGCTGCTAGAGATATCCATTTTGAAATGGGTCGTGCCCGTGTCTGTTTGGCTTATTTGCGGACATTCCCTCGATTACCAGGAGCGCTGCTCCACCATTTGCTGACGGGATTGCCAGTCGCCCGCCCGCCCGAGCGAAGATTCTCGTTCCCAAATGGAATCGTATTGACATGGCTTCTCGTATTTACAGCTAATCCGCTCGTAGAATGCAAATTTACAAACACTTTTCACAATGCTTGTTTGCGGGTTCGGTTTTGGAAGAATTGGTAGTGGTAAATGTAATGTAAGGCGAATCGGTCAGGGTGCTTGCTTGCTGTCAGGATTAAAGCTACGTGGTAAGAACTGGTACAAAGCGGATCACAGAATATTGAGGTTTTGTGGCGGGAATGTGATGGCATGGGATGGGATGGGATGGGATTGGGATGGATAGTCCATGCATTTAAAGCATTCGATAATACAGGAGCGTAATTGAATAGCCACAATTTCGAACGAATTGATTTCAAATGAAATTGTAGCGTGTGAAAAATACCAAACGATTGAGGAAGAATACAGCACAAGTAATGCTGGAAAATGTGGAAATGTGTCAAAAGCTAGGATAATTGAATTAACCGGGTCGGAAAAATCTTTAAGAAGTACATTTTACGAATGGACGGGATAAATGAGATTGTTTTTAGCTCTATTTTGTAATGCCAGTGCCAATTTAAATGGGGGTTGCTTCTTAAACGCTGACGTCGTTAAGGTTCACTTTCGTGATTATTTTAATGATACGCTTTGCAATGAGCATCATCAAAATGAATGCCTCGAATTATTTTGATGAAATTTACGGATTTTTATAAAATTTACAGTACAGGGATTTTTCTCTGTCAGGGTTTTTTCGGTCGAGTATTACCAATCCATAGTATTACCAATCCATCCAATACATATTTCATATTCCGAGTAAGTTTAACACGCAATAATAACGGTCAAATTGCGTTTTACGCGATTGCGGGATTGTCGAGTGTAGGAAAATAGTAGACCGTAATAAAAATACTTATCAAGATTGAGGAAATTCAATCTAAACGAATAAAGTCGTTACATGCTAGTCAGCTATTCCATTCCATAGAAATCATCAGCTATTATTGCTAAATGCTCATGTAACAAGACGGTTTGCTCAAACTTTGCTAATAGACATACCAAGAACATGTTATCCGCTGTGTATTAGCATTTGTCAAATGCTTTTTAAAAGAAAGCGTGCAAATGTTAAGACACTTACTAAGCATTTCTTTGGAAAAATTTATTATTTCCAAAAATTGGAACTTAATTTATTACGCTGGGACCACAATATTTCCTCGGAAAGCTTCTGGCTTCTTCTTGTTTTTGCCTGTTGCTGCATTCACATGTGAGCTCGGTGCAGTGTGGGTGTGTGCTTTAGTGACTTACTCGCACACTGTGATCACTTTCTTTGAATCCGTAACACATAGTATTACCGAATTCCGCGTACTGACGTCGTTCCGGGCAGAAAACTTTTTAACGCGAAAAATAATTAAAATATTTTTCCGAGACTAACGATTTAACTTCATCGAATCCTTGATTTATCGACAGGGATTTCACAGTATTTTGCAATTTAATTTATATATTTCTTATACTGAATTTTGGCTCTTTTCACTATTTTAGTGTGTAGGAAGGAATATACAGGGATCAGTAAACAAAAAGTCGTGAAACATGACAAGACTAGGCAATATTTCTAATGCTTCTAGTGTTGAAAAAATAGTCAATTTATAAAAGACATAATTAAAGTCTAGTTAAGAATAAACGTAACAAATTAGTAATAAATAACGAGAACATCGTACCCATGGAGTGGAAGTGAATACAAACATTTCATAACAATAAAATGATACAATATTTAACATTGAGCGATTGCAAACCTATCTAATATTCATGAAGTGAAGACAAACTCATTTTGCCTCGCAGGCCGGATTGCATTGATGAAGCTTTTTGATGGCACGCATTACATTACTCCCGCTGCCAAGTCATAGCACCTTTTCATGCCCAACGAAACATTGGCGAAATGTTATTTATACGAGTATGAAAACTTTGTTGCTCTGATTGAAAGGCCTCGCGGGTAGCATCCGACCCTTGGGCCGTATGTTTAACATGTATGTTATGGAACATTGAAAGAAAATGATTTCAATACCCAAATAAAAAACCTTAGTACTCAGAACAAATATTATTTCGAGTATGAATATTAGTACTCAAACAAAGTATTATGTTACAACAATGGGAGAAAATATTTTTAAATAAAGTTCTGTAAAACTAAAGGGCGTGTTGTTTAACACGCAAATTTTAATAACCATACACACAAAGTCCATAAAAGGAATAAGAACTGTTGTAACAATACTAAACAAATTGCTGAAAGCTGAATAGTCGGTCCTGCACACGAGGAGGCCAGATGGGATTCGATGGGATAACCACTTCGGACGTATCAGCGACGGAAGCATCAAAAACATCATTCCACCGCAATTTAGCCCTACTACGCTTCTTATGTCCATGAAGATAGTATAAAAGGAGTTTACAGGTTAGGTCGTCCGGTGCCATCTTCATGACATTGGAGCCTAGCGAGTCAGATTCGCTGCACGATTCTGAGGTCATCGTACGGCACGTAGAACTCGTCGTTGTAACAACTTCTCCATTGTCGTTCTACACACATCTGAGCATCTTTCTCCCGAACTAAGAGGGTTTCGTCAGTTTTGGACAGAGTCCATGTCTCAGAGCCGTTTGTGAATAAAGGGACTATATGAGTTCTATACAGGTCCCAGCTTCGTTTGTAGTGACAGGTGTTTTGAGTGGAGAAGTATTCTCAGGCTGTAGTATGACCTGTTGGTGCTATGTTGTTGTCAGTGTTGGCTTTTGACCCCAGAAAGGTGAAGTGTTGGACTACTTCAAAGGTGCGATCTACTATCTGCGCATCACTAAGGTTTAGTGTCACCTGCCCAATCCTTTAGCATGCTTCTGCTACATACGAGAGCCTCAAACCAATGATGTCTATGTCATCAGCGTATGTCAAGTTCTGGATTGACTCATAGCGCCAGATTGAGTAGGACACAAGCAAGTCCGTCTCTTTGGCCCAGGCTTTTGGTAGTGGCTAAGGACCCTGAGAGAATTCCATCCACCTTTACCTTGCATGTGATGTTGGTCATTGTCAATCTTACAAGCCTGATAAGATTACCCGGGATTGATAAGTTAGTACTAGCTTACTAAAAGCATATGAAATAATGTTGAACAAGAACTGAGATAACAGTACAACACAAATTGAAATGGAAGCATTCAAAGTTCATTGATTGAACTTTTCTTTAATTAATAAACGAATAAATAAATTTACTAAAATCAATGTAAAAATTATATTAAAATTGCGGGTATTGCGAAGCCTCTTAATCGAATTGAATAAAGAAGTGTTCACAGAATATCAAAATATAAACATTAACACTAAATCATGGCAGTTATCGTGCTGGTATATTGTGCTTAAATAATATATTTAAGAGTTTTTAGTTTAAAAAAAACCTTATGCGCAAAACAAGTTGTGTACAAGTTCGACAAACTGCAACAAAATGAAATAAGCAAAAATAAGACTAAAGCCAACCACCGAATCTATAACTACCAAGATAAAATCGATAGAGATCAAATATCTATGTGAACCGATACTTTCACACACGAAAGCATACGAAGGTGTACAAAGGACGTGATCAACATACTTGAACAACACCACCAAAAATATAATCCTTCCAGGAATGCAACAAACAACACATTGCAACGGCGCCAAATACAAATTCGAACCAACTCGATATGAAGCAATGAAGCTGACCTTTGTGGGCAGTTTTTGTGGATTGACGTTCTGAAAATAAATGTTCATAATTTACTTTTAGCACTCCCGTTTCTAAATCTGCTTTCGACGTAACAGCAAAAACAGCAAGTATTGATGAATGAGTGCAGAAAACAATTTTAACGTCACCTACATTGAATAGTCCATGTTGAAAGACACTACTGCCGTTTGGCGTTTGACAGTAAGGCGAATTGATGCATTCACAAATTTTTGGTTTTATTTTTACGCTCGTTTCTAGCTTAACTAAACTTCGCCAGAAAACAGGGAGGACAGTGTGTTTAAGAAAATCAATTTCGGTTCCCCGAAACATCGGTCCGAGCAACACATTTCTTTTTCAAATTACAAACGCACACCTTTTTCGAATAGCGCCATTTAGCGTGAAATGGCAAACATCAAACGGATTCCGTGCTGTGTTCAAACCAAAGACAACCGACCTTTCCTTTTTATCAGCCGTTGAATAGTTCACATGGAAACTAAGGCGTTGCGGCAGTCTCGTGAAGTGAAATTCACGTTCATACTGCTTATGTTTTCCGATGCGTGCCAAGTATGGGCGTTGGATAGCAAAAAGTGTTGTTTCCACACATGTTTCCATCATTGATGACGCAAGCAGAGATCCCGACAATTCACACAAATATAGTCTAAACAACTTCGGCACAACTACAAAGCACAACTTTTTTTTTTTTTGTAGTTCTCTAGTAAAGATGGAAATTGCCATGAATAAAATAGGAAAAAAAAGGAATGGAACCAATTACGGGACAAATGCACATTGTTTGGTACATTACGTCTGGAATATCTAGATAGAAAATAAAAGTTTTCTTCACACACTTACGGCTTTTTTTCCACCATAATGCAATACAATTCACAAAATTGGTTGCAAAAGCTTCACATTCTGCTGAGCAGTAAAAATTTTGTGATGTGAATTAAATACGCTGCAAATTTTATAATCTCAATATCAAAAGAGAGACAGACGGAGCGACCGAAAAAAAAAATACACACAGACACACGTGCCATAAAATGTATCGCAATATAAAACCGAAGCACGATTTGGCCACGAAAGGTGAAGTTGCATGCTTTTTAACGTCGTGCATCGTCTGGCAAATGGGAAGATTCGAGGCGTTTTGCCTTTGCGAAAAACCAAAAAAAGAAACAACCCAGAAGAAACTTATGTTGTATGGCTGTTGTCGTTTAACCCTGAAGACTCCTCAGAATGCAATCAACCGGTACCGGTACAACAAAGGAAGTAAAAAAGAAAATCTTTCGCATTTTTACCTTTTCTGCAGATTTGCCCCACCATTCTCCTTCGAGGAATCTGGGGCTATCTGGGGTGTATGTATGTGTTTTTAAAAGCTCAATTGAATGGAAACTGTTCCGGTTATGGTGAGATTTCCTCAATTTATGTACTCCACGCGCGACAAAGACGCGGCACGTCAGCAACATGTGGGACGCGTGGCTGAGACGTTACAGGGGAACATAGTTTATTTATCGGTTCGTAAAAAAAACCCAGATCCCGTTCCTTTTCTGGTTGCTGGGCCAGTTCCAGCCGGTACCGACCAGATGCGAAACAAATTGTCCTGGAACAATTTGGTGCAATTTCATCAGAATTTTATTATGGTTTCATTGTTACAGGCAACGTAAATGGAAAGCTTGCTACACGCTCTTTGGTGATTGCCGTTTTTTTGTTGTACTTGTTGTAAATTGATTTATTTTTGCACCTTCTATTTTGTCATTACACTTTTATGTACGTTCTGGTTGGCCGCTTTCTGGTTATCAAATAGTGTTCTTATTTAGATATAAAAATTGCATAATTGTACACACATGGTTGTTTTCGATCGTGTTTACTTTGTTTCGTATACAGTTGTTTCTGAATTGATTCTGAATCATTACGCACTATTGGCACAGTGTGATTGTGTACGAATAATCCAATCAAAAAAGCCAAACAGAACTATGACCAATTTTGTCACTTGTTTTTCACATCTTTTTGCTTCTGAATTGGTCAACGATTACGTCAATGCTGCCTGCCGTCCGGACGAATCAGGACAAAAACATTGAAAAACACTGCGGTATTGATAAGTCAGCCATCACTGTTCTGCGGTTCCCGGAATCAAATTAAAATAGACGACACAGCGGAAGCGTTGGCACTAAAAGTTACGTTGTGATTACAGAAGATGCTAAACAGAAGCACAAATATTTTAAAGACGTCAGACATCAAAACAAACAATGTCTCCGCAAAATGTTGTATTTGCAACGGCTAGCGAGAAATTGATGAAGAGAAGGTATTTACGGCTATTTTTGAGCGTTTTAGAATCATTAGAATTGGAACTTCTTAATACTAAACAACTCAAAAAACCAATATTCTTGAACAAAACGCAAACTTGTTTTGCATGTCCGATTCTTACGAACAGATGACATCCATTCTGAATGGATTTAATAAAATTTTAACCTATTTTAGCCTATTCTTGTGATGCATAGCGCAGCTGAGATTTGAATACAGACCCAACGTGTTGGTTAGGTGCATTATTTTAAGCATTTTATGATGATTCCAAATTGTTATTGTATTTAATTAAAGCTATTATTTATTCATTATATTTTTAACTTGAATAATTCAAAATATTTTCCAATAACTTTAATAACTTTTAATGGTTTTCGTTATTCTATTAAAAATTGAATAGAATATTACAATTGAATGGAGGCGCCTGGTAGTTTAAACAAACGTCAGCTTTGCCGACATTTTTGAAGTCGACAAATGTTTGTAGTTAGGGATATAAGGCAAATAACAAGGACGAAATGCCTTCTAACTACTTTTTGTTATATTTAATTACACCACGCGTTGGTACGCTGCATCTGGTAGTCATAATGGAATTTAAATAAATAAATAAGATGTCTGTAGTTAAATCACAAAAGCAAAAGGTGAGCTGACGGGATAATTATTAAGGTTTCTTGTAGTGAGTTCCCATGAAATATGATTTGGATTATGTAAGGAAGGTTAACATTCAGACTTTTTGACATTAAAGAAGATATTCAACAAGAGCCTGAACGTAAGAAGAATATCAAATTCCGATTTTATTTAACTGCAATAAATCGAACCCAACAACGTGTAGGTTTGTGCCACTTTGTAACCTTTAACGATCGATAGCATCACAAAATGAAATATAATTAACTCTTACAGTTCAAGTCTAAATATAATTATACGTTGCATAACCCATTCTAAAAAACAGTCAATAATTGATTTTTTGATGCGCTGACGTAGAACGCGTGGTGGTTTGTGGACAAGCTTGCCCGTCTCGCTCGTATTGAAGTTATTCAGTTTTTTGGCTCCTATCGTAACAGGAGCTATCGTTTCCGTCTTATCGCGTCTTCCATTTGTCAGATTGATTGGCCACCACCATACCATACCATCATCGTTAAATCTTAGGCAGTAAAATAAGAAGTGGTGCCGATTCGAGGACGATAATAACTACCTGCAGCGTCGATAGGGTACCATTTCATTCGCACTAAAAACGTGGCAGGTAAGTGACCGTATCCACCATCATCATCATCATTTCGTGCATATCGGTGTATCAAATTGCAGTGCAGTGGGCAGATCCTTAATTCCAAACACGTTCAAACATTGGTATAAAACAACGCTACTGAAAATGGGAGATTTGGTGGTGGATTAAGTCATAAAGCAGGTCTACTCGACCAAAAGCCCAATTGCGGTGCATAAAATACGAGTAATTATATTGACAGGCGATTGATATGAATGTTGTTCCTTTAGGATCTAATTTATCGTGACGTAGAATTGTTTATTGGGCCAAGCACTGTATCACAAATGGATTTTGTTACCTAATGAATGTCTTTCAAAACCTGAATGATGTGAAAGCGTAAGCCTCGATCGTTATTAGATGACCGATGTTGTATCATATGATTCGAGGCACTTGTCTGCTTCATTAATTAATCTCTTTCGGTATTATAAATGAAATCATCAGCGATATAAATCATTCACTGATAATATGCAGAGTGCTTCAGAATTCGGTGAAAAAGGTTGTTTCACGATGCAACCAAAACTTATCTAAATAGCGGAGGTTGTCGTGACATGCACGCAATATGATTCATTAACATAAAGATCAACGTGTGACAGCATGAACGTATTTCATTAATAATCACATGAGTCCGATATTGATGATATGAAGAGTGTTTTCGTCCCAAATCGTACAATAATTATCTGATTCCTGATCTGCAGTTTAATATGTTTAATATACTGTAATATTTAGGCATTTTGTATTAAATATACTTTAAAACAGTAGATCAATTTTACCAAACCACACCAATTCAATAATAATTTGGTCGAAAAAAAAGACAGGACGACGTTATAGCGAAGCATGCTTTCTAAAAATAGTCGAGTTTTCAGATGAACAATATGATATTGCAAATTATTGCAACCAACACTGCTTTCCATTATGCACTCATCAGTGAATGATAACGTTTCAAAGAAATTCTTCTACAAGCGATGTTACGGCAGGCCATTTGATCCATGTATTTCTAAATATTTATACGGTTCTAAATTTTTGGGCACGTGTAACGTTAGCATGCTAAGCGTGCCTCTGATAACGCATTAAGCACATTACACAATTTAAAGTTGTGCATTCAGATAAGGGTTGGGTGGGTTTGATCGGTGGATTGATGGAGCAGCAAGGAACTGCCCGTATAAATTACCTGGCAAATCAAAACAGAGGCAAAAACGAAAAAGAAAATTACCTCTTTTACAACGGTCGACAGAAAGGTATGCTGAAACCAACACGATGCAGCCACGCTGCTGTTCCTTCGTTATCTCTTTTGATTACGCATGTGTGTGCGTGTGCTGCTGGACAAGTAGAACGGTTAAATTATCCTATCCTTGACAGCAGGCATCCCAAAAAGAATCAGCCCACAAATGAACTAGAAGTCCGCCGATAGGACCCCCTGGCGATTTTAACCCCAATTGATGAAGCTTACCAAAGAGCTCGCTCCCACGTCAATATGCCGGGCGAAACAAACAATATCAGTTAGCATGAGTTGATTGATGATCGATCCGTTGTTTCGCAGCGAGAAGCTTTATTAATCCTTGCGCGTGAACGAACGCTACAAAAGGTGCGTTCTCTAGCATAACGACGTTGAGCGACAGGAGCGATGGAACCGCTGCACGTGCCCAGCAAACTTTTGCTATTGCATGTTCTTTCTTCTTACGTTTCGTGATGAACCATATAACGAGCAGAGCCATCGATCTGGATTTGTAAGCTTTTTATTGTACACATCAAATGAAACATACCATAGCTCCTCACATCTGACTTGCGGTACAGGTTAAACTTAAGTGTTCGACGTACGTAGTCTAGTTTTATGTTTTGTTGATGAAATCAAATAAGTTTCTAATTTTGATTGATTGTAGTGTTTGCTTAACATTCGAAAGCGTTGATCGCGCTGTATGACTTTTTTTTGTACCAAATCCAATTTTTATCGTGATGTTTTGCTGTACACAACGAAATTCGAATGCGAATTGCTCGTGGCGACACATACTTCAACAAAATGTAATGAATCGAACATCCTAATCGCCTCATTATCCTGTCAATTACTTAGCGTCTAAAAGTTATGATTCTCTCGATTCACCATGCAAAAAATCATTTGTTTTTTTCAATAGTTTTATGTATATGTTTTTGTTTTCGTTTTTCAAATTTAATTACACCTATCAGCCTAAAGTACAAACGTGTTCTGCACGACTATTTTCAATTTGATCTGTTCGCTTACTGCACTAGATATTTTTTTCGTCTTAAAGATACACCCCTAAAACCGTCTAGATTTATACAACGTTTGCATAAACATGGACTTACAAAATAAATGTTTTTAATAAGACAAAACTATATACCTATATATTTATACGAGGCAAACGAAAATGGTCTCGCTGATTCAACTAGTTCCACTGTTATCGGCACAATTCATAGTGTTTTGGAGAGGAGGGTGTAATTTTTAGACAGCTATCAAAATAAAAACATATATTATAAAATTTCTACAAGAAACACAAATTAATTAAAAAAAGGATAAAACATTGCTCAGTAATCTTTTAGCTATTGCATTGCCGTAATCGAAAGATAGTGTCTGGTACGCTATCAACGATGAAACGTAATTAATTAAACACTTTCTGTTCCGCTGGACACAATTAAATGATACAAGACTATGTAAAGATCCTGTAAAAAAAAGTACATTTAAAAAAAACTATATTAGAATTTTGCACATTAATGCCATTAGAAATGTTAGTAAAAAGAGAATAAAATATATGTATTGCAGATGTGGTTAATGCAAGGGTGAATAAAAATTATAAATTTCGACTTGCAATTCAATCTTCACAACCAGCCCGAGTTCAGGCGAGAGAAGATGCAAAAGTGTTTGAAAAATATTTTATAAAAAGACCTTGTAAACTATCAGCTCCCATCACCTTTACAATGCAACATGCTTCTTCTATTGAAAGATTCGTAAGAATTAAGTATAAAGGAAAAAATAGTTCACGCAAGTTTGAAGCAACAGACCAGCTTAACTTGTGTTCTGCTGGTCTAGAAAACGGCGCAATATATCCGTACTATCTGAACGTGCAAATTATCCTCGAACTATACTTGGATTAATTATGAACTTTCAATCGATGCACGTAAATAAATTAAATAAACAAACATCAACAACTTTTAATGAAAAAGAGGAAACTGGAAAACATCCACCCGGCGTGTTCAGGCATAAATTTTCCGCTGTACGTGAATCGCAACCGTTGGCAGACTTTTTTACGTAGGGAAACCATACTTTAATAAATAATGCTTGAAACATTCGAGTATGCTGATACATTTGATGGGTGTGATGAATAAAATCAATTATGAATAAATAAAATATGTTTTGCTATTAAAAAACGTCGGTTTGCATTGCACGGAATGATAACGAAAATAGCAAGTCAGTATTAATAACTCGTATTCGGATAATTAAGAGTATGAACATAGCCCGAATAAAAAGACAAGTATTTCAAAATAGATAAATTTGTTATTCTTCAGAAATGTATATTACTTTCAAGAAACGAAACCGTTAAACGCTTGAAAATAGGATAACTTTTTCGCATTCACGTGCCATAAATAAAAATATATGTATAAATTTAAATTATAACGTGAATCTGGCTGGTGCAGTGCTTTACTACATCTTAGTACGCTGAATTCTCCAATGAACCACAAGATATTGGCGGATACCAGACTGGTTATCGCTTCATTTTTCCAAAAGTATGAAAATTTACTTAACTAGGATGACATTGTCACAAAAAAGCAATAAAAAATCGAAACCAACGATACGTAAACAATCGAAATGTGCAAAGAAAAAACAAACCTTACCTCACTCGTTGGCCTATAGGAAAGTGGTGGCTTCCTACTTGATGATTTACGCGCAATTCAACGAATAGGGACATTTAGTCGGAGAAACTATCGCTCCAATAGGTGGACGTCAGCGGTGCTACGCACTTGAACAGATCCCTCCCACTGCTGACGCCGGACGTTTCCGATTTCTTCTTCTTTTCCACAGTCGACGAACCTTGCGACTGCTTCGACCTATCCGCGTCAGAAGATTTTGGCGTTTGCCGCGAACGTTGCTCGATGCGCTGTTCACGTTCCTTGCGCTTCTCTTCGCGAATTCTGTCCGCCTTTTTGTGCCGCTCAATGTGGTTCGTCAGGGCCCGTTCGGTGCGGAAGAACAGTGCGCAACGGTCACAGTCAAACCGATCGCCGGGATGGATTTTCAGGTGCTGCTTCAAAGCAAGCTGGCTGGGAAGGACCTCGTCACACTTGGGGCACGGATTGTCACCACGCTTCCGCCGTTTGCGCGTCACCTCTTCTTCCTCGCCCGAGCTGGAACTATCCTCCGGTGCTTCTATGTACACTATGTTGGACAGGCTCGACGCTTTCGGATACTTCGGGGGCCTGCCCGGACGGCGCTTCGGCGTAAGCACACCGAGGGCCGATGGGGTACTGGTGGCTATGTTCTTGGGCTTACGACCCGGTCTACCCCTTCGACCCGAGCCCGGAATACGGCCCCTTCTTTTCGGCGTACGTTTCCGTTTGTTGGGTGGCGAAAAGCTGTCATCTGAAGTGGCTGGCTCCGATTCCACCTCCGACTGTGACACCTTGTACTCGTCGTCGTCAACCGGCTCATCGTCCTCCTTATCCGAGTCCGACATCGGACAGTTCACCACAATGAAATCACTTTGCCGGCGGCTTTTGTTGGCGCTACGCTTCAAATTCTTCCGCAACTCTTTATCCGATGCTTCACAGCGATTCTTAAACTCGTTCACGATGCGCACCTGTCCCAGGCACCTTTCACATATCTTGTGCGGCAAATGGTCGCGCGCCGTAATGCGAATGTTCGTGCACACCTTCATGATGATATCGCTGACACGCACCGGCCCTTCGAGCTGGAAAATATCTGACAGCTCTTCCGTTCCCATGCACACCCTGCACATGGCCAGCTCGACCATCGGTTTCTCTTCGCGCGAAACGTTTGCCTCCATCTCTTTTTCATCGTGGCCGGGTTTTAGGATTTCGATAGTGATCTTTTTATCGTCCTCCGCATCCGATAGATCCTGATCTATCTGTTTTGCCTTTGCACCGTCAGCTTCTTCCGCATCCGCATCATCCTTTTCCAGCGATTCCGTAATATTTTCCCCGGTCTCGTCGGCGTCACCTTCGGTGTGTTCTAATGCCTCCACCTCTTCTTCTTCTTCTTCCTCTTCCTGCAAAACTTCTTCAACCAATGCTTCCTTGCTATCTCGCGCTGTGCCTTCTTTTTTCACCTCACTTTTCGTCCCGGATTGTGCAGCGTCCTCTTTACTAGATTCTGCATGCTCGACGTTGCCATTCGAGTTATTATACATGCTGAGTTTTGCGTTTTTGTAGCGAATGTGCATCTACAAACAGGAGCGTTCGTAAACAAACGCAATAAGAATACACCAGTGAACGCGCACGTAAACGCCTATCCGACAGTGCTTCCAACACCTTTTGCAGACCAAGTTTCACTTACGCACCTGCAACAACGCAACGGAACAATGGTTGTAACACTTTTTGTAAATAGTTAAACAAAATAAAAGCCGCGCTTCTTCTACGACCAAGTTCACTTTTGTTTCGACGCCGCCATATTGGTAAATGCGTCAAATTTTCAGCTTGACATTTGCACGCGCCTGCGCGTTCGCCACAATCCGGGGCGCCACGGATAACCGAATGCTGTCAGTTTGAATGTGTTCGAGCAGTTTGTGCTGTTTTCCGTTGTTCGTACATGCAGGACAACTGAAAAAAGAAAACTAAAGAAAACAGTTTGATATTCAGCAAGGCAAATTACATTACATACATTTTCCAAGTTTCAGTTGAATCGTTTTAAATATGATCTGCTTACCAAATAATGTAGAGAGCTGTCCAATCATTCAACTGATATAAATTGTGATAATGCGAACGGTATGAAGTTATCTTTATAAGTTTATTGAACAAAAACTTCCAGTCCAGCAAGTAACGATGCTTTTGCGTGCCTGCAAATAGTACGATTTAGTCTTTCCTCTGACGTTGCACTTTATATTCAACATCATTTTTACGATTCTCCATTACTGCATTTACAAGCACTACGTAATTTATCAAATCTTTTATTGAAGTTATTTGACTACACATTATGAATAAACGACAAACGCAACAAAATGAACATACAAGATTTTGCTAACGAAGGAAGAAGGCCGGAAAGAGCAATGCGCATTGCAAAGGAATGGGTTACACAATGCTATAAACGTTTTGTAGCTTTTGGTCATGAATAAACGTCGCATAACCGAGCACGTGGCTTTTGAAGACGAAGAAACCACAATTCTCGGATATTGTGACTAGACGGATCCTACCTAGATTCACTTAGATTCACTTAGTAACGCTCAGCGAGCATAGTGAAAAGCTTCACGAACAATGTAATGCACCATTTAAGTTAGGTAAATGTGGTTTATGCTGAGACTCTTTAACATCTAAGCGCAAGGCGTGAGTTCCATATACTGAATGGTGCTAAATTGTGTTTCTACATGAAAGAGGCATTCGACATTTTTTACACGCATATCAAATCAATCGAGAAAATCATAACTCAAAGACGTATTGTGCCGCTTGTATTATACATCACAGAGAATGTTGTAAGTGAAAGAATTCGATTGTATCGATTTCAAAACGATGATTTCTGTTTTATGTTTTATTTCTGTTAGTTTAAAATCACATGGTGATCGCAATTAAACAAAAAAAAAAAAACATTTTAAAACTACTTTATGGATTCCAGTTTGGGTGCAGCTATTTGATGTTAAAGTAAATAAATTATCACATTATCACTCATATAACGTGTGTTTTTAATAATAAAGTATGGTAATGTGCATTTAAGACGAGTCTAGTAAGCATCGAACATATCTGAATTATTTAGAACAAAATTATGTCAATCAATTAGCTGCAAAACCGTTTAGCACACGGTAAAGCATTACACCGGAACTGCCTAAGAGAAATAAATCTTTTACACCGTTCTACTTATAGCAAGAGATGGGCATGATTAAATTTGCATGCCCTACTGGTCTAGGTCCATTTGCGCGAAACCCCTAAGCCATCTTTGTTCTACGAGTCCTTGCAATCTGTTCATCAGATACTGCAAGCGAAAACGATGTTCCCGGTAGCTCATTGTGATTGAACTTCGCGAGAATTGCTGAAGAGATGTGTGCCCGGAACTATAAGCAGTTGATTAGATGAGACGTTTGCAAAACCCACGCGCGTATAATCCATAAACAGAGATATGCCATTAAGAATTACCGAGAACGATTTTCGCTTACATTAATTAACAACATGTCACAAGTTTTAACGCCGTGATCTTTAATTGCTAATTATTTCGGTACAACGGAGTATGTAGTTCCTTATTTGCGTATATGATTATGGCATACTTGCGGTTTTGTGTGCGAAACTTTACCACACGTTTGTAGAGTTGTAGAGTAAATCTTGAAACGAGCCAGCAAGTGATTTAATAGCTTCAAATTAGTCATTTTCATCGGAAGCAATTGACGTGTATATATATATATGCTGCGAACGGACAGTGCAAGTGTCATAGCTGGGAAGTTATAAATTATTCAGCAATAACCACACAACCTCGCAGGCAAACATACCGTATCTACTGGTTTGCTTGCTTAAGGACCGCAACACCCGACAGCGGTTAACCGGAGAGTACAGCTCGCTAGCGCATAAGACGAACATGGTCGCACAAAGTAAACGTAAAGTCCAATTACTTCTCTCGCAAGTCTGTAACTTTTTGGTTGATGGGATCGGAACTGAGGCGAAAGAGTTTGATCCCGCAACAACCAACGCACCACGGCAACAGGGCGCACTAATGTGAAAACAACGTCTTCCATAACGCTTCTTTATCAAATAAATCATACGAAATGGGTTGAAATGGCTTTCACGACAAAATGGACTCTTCACGAATGCTTTTACGCAGGTTAGGTGTCGATTTTTATCATGCCTTAAGACTTCAATCCATGCGATGTGGATCTAGAACTGGGAACGTTTGAACTGATTTCAAAAGCAAAATTGTTGGAAAATTGTGTTCGTTAAACTCCACCATAAAATATTGAAGTGTATCGTAATTATAAAATAATTTGTACATTAATTTCGAAGCGGAAGTCACTTGAAGTAATTCCCCAAAACATCCCTAAGGTGAGGTCGTTACTGAAAGCGTCAGTGCACTCATGCACTTCTTAAGTAGATTCAAAAAACCAATCAGCGACCTGCATGCGAACTTCCACAGGTAGTGGCAGGTAAAATTGTCCGTGAAATGTGTACCTGTAAGCCTTTCGTTAGTAAAAAGCGGTGGTGTGTGTGTGTGTGTGTATGTGAAACGACACGGTTTTAATTAAGCGGTGTAATATGCTCATTGAGCAGCATAAAATCCTTAACGCAAAAAAAAAACTGCCGCAATTTCTGCCCCGTTAAAATGATAATGCATGCACGTTAATGAAGATTCGGTTCGTGGTTCGTTTCAATTCATTTTTTTAACAAGCAAAACATTCGCTTAATAATTTTCCGTTGAAGCTCCCTTGGTGTAATCGTTAATTGATTATCGTGGTTTGATGATGACAACGTGTAGTTATGTTCAGAAATTATTATCGTTTAAACTAACATTTTATCACGTGTTTTTTTTTGTGTGTGGTAGTTTTCCAGGCACACAGTTTACACCGGTGATCGGCCATTTGTGTTTTTTTGTACATACCTTTCCTGACACAATGTAACATTCATCATATTTGTAGAAGTCGCCCTGGAAAAAAAAGTTCAACGAAGCAAGAAACATATTTCGATGGTATTAATGCAACGATAAAAAGAAAAACAAAACGTACCGTACCGTCTAAGTACACGGAAACCATTAAAAAAAAAAACACCATTACTAAACGTCCAACATTCGCGCTGTCTGTAGGAATAGGATCCAAAATGTTGAGCTCAATCAAATACGGGATACGGGATACAGAGAGTAACAAACATTCGTTAGATATGTATTGTGGACTAATTGGTACACATACAGGAACAGAGCAGAGAGTGTGTCTTCCGATAGGTTAGAAATGTACGCTTATTGGATAGTGGTGTGTGTTGTCTTCATGCGTCTGAAACGGTGTACGACAGTTGGGATGTTTACAAGATATCGGTAGCGATCGAAACAATACGCAATACAAACAAATCAGTATAGGTTTATGAAATTTTGTTGATAAAGACAAGGAAGATGTGCACAGCAGTCTCAAGGTTGGGGAAGGGAAACAAAACATTCAGAACAGTTATTTGCAGAACATGTAAAAGTAATTAGAAACACATCAATACACAAATCGACTACACATCGTCTTACACATACAGCGTCTTCGGCAAACTTACTATTTTGATCACGTTCACGCACTTGTTTCTTGTTCAAAGCGGCGTTCGTTTGAATGTATCCATCATTTTCCTTCGCCCTCAAGTAACACCGTTGCTAATCACTACATGATAGAACGCTAAGTACACACACACACAGCAGCAGCAGTAAGCCCCATGGACACACCTGTAGGTGTGGACTGTTGCATGTGCTCGGAGCTCGGAGCACACATCAACCCCGACCTGGCTCGGCACGGTATCTGTAGCGCCAAAAGGCACGATCAAACTTTTTCCACCCAATTACAAAGTTTTGGCAAGGTTACACACCGAAGCCTAACCCATAAGGCTAGTGTAGGGTTTGCTGGCATTTTGTGTTTGTATAGGACGGTTCGGTCAAATAGTGAGGTCGCCGGGGGGTTTTTTTTGTTTGCTTTTTGTTGTTATCAGGACTTTTTTTTTGGCTTCGTTGCACTGGAGAAAATTAAAGTTCGTTGAACGATCGCCCAGCCCGCAAAAGGTCCCCGGCGGTTGCTGACGCTCCTGAAGGATCCCCGATATTGAAACTCACTTCCGGTGAAACGAACATTGAAGGCATATTACGAAAAATTGGTCTCTGGGGGCAACGAAAACCCAAATTGGGCCGTTTCTGTTTCATTTCATTTTACTGGCGAAACGGCTTTTATTCGGAAAGATTGCAATGCGGAAAACTCATCCCCGAACTAGCTGGCCCCGAGCTACTTTTGCGTGGGGTTAATTTATTGAAATCCATCGAAAAGCTCGATATGAAAGCTTAATGGCAGAAGTTTAATATTGTTCTAATTTAAGATTATTTACATAAGTCGAAATCGTTTGCAGAAATCAATAAAAAGGTGTCGATCTTTAGACGACAGGACCGGCGCCGGTCTTCAAACGGCAGGACCGGGGTTCAAGTCTCATCTGGGCCGTTCCCCTATAGTGAGGACTGACTATCCAACTATGCGGTAACAATAAGTCTAGTAAACCAGAAATGGCAGGCATGACCAAGAGGTCGTTAGGCCAAGAAAGACAGCTTCATACGTGTACGTGTATGAAGCTCAAATACCTTAAAGTACCTCAAAATGCATCTCTTTTGTTGCTAATTTCACAATACATTAAGCAATCTTCAAGTTGTTCGCCAGCATTAAAAGCATTGAACAGTAGAACCGATTCGTATGCTAAAGATTGCAGTTATGAAAACGTAACCAATAATTTATGATTGCGGAAGGCAACCAAAAATATTATTTTCACCATGAACCATTAGACAACGATCTGCATTGAATACGGGTAAAGCGTCTACGCGTTCGACGATAAGGATACATAAATTCTTAAACCTGAGAATGCGGGTGAAAGCATTAGCATGCTTGTGAGTTATGAGCTCGCAGAGGGAAGCTGGCCAAAATATCTTCTTGAACAAAATATCTTCCGACAAGATTTCTGTGCTCCGGTTAGATTTTTTATGCTTTGTCCTTGCTGGCAACAATCTTCCACTAACTGTAACAAGCAGATAAGCTATTGAAATGAAAAGATTTATTCATTTTAGTCTTTGCACTAGTCATTATAAGAAATGGTTTACATAATGTTATTAATTATCCCTTTATTCCTTCCGAGCATGCATGCATGCTCCCATTGGCCACTGGGTACTCCTTTTCCGTTTTCCTGCGAAAAAACGCTCCATTAGAGCCGGAGAACTCGATCCCAAAATTGATGGTGTGTTAAGGACATCCTTCGGTAGCTTAATGTTTGATGCTATCTATTATATTCTGTCCCTGCTTACTATTGTTACCGCTGAACTGCTCCGTGAAGTGAGGTTATCGGGAAAGCTGTTCCGAAAATTGATTACAGCCGCTTGTCGATCGAAAACGTATCAATATAGAAATTGATCACTAAATGAAATTCCTCCGGCAAACTCTGGCAAGGGTCACGTTTGCTGCTACTTTGTAAACATCTGATTTTGTTTCGAGAATAAATACAACCCCCCGCGCTGTTGGTCTGTTGGGCAAACGATGGCCCTCTCCCTGGTTCGGAGAGCGAGAGAGATACTTGTTTGTGGCTAATATTAACGGTATGATTCTTGAATAAACATTGCTACCCCACTCAACGCAGGCAGCGCAGAAAAGTGTGGGGTTTTCGGAAATGAACATTGCACGGATCTGATCTCGATCTCGGTGGTTTTATGCACGCGAGTGAATTGTTATGGTTATTACGATTCGAAGAAAACCTGTTCAAAATTTTATCTTATGACCTTCCTAAGAGAGCAAAAAAAACACGAACGAACGGATGTAATGTGTAAGGTTCGAGGACAAGTTTGAAATAATATTCCTTTTATAACCTGTTCGTTACAGAAATAATCTAATTTTTACACACATCATGAAGCATTTGGGGCTGTTTTAAATCACTTCACTAACAGCAAAACCCCACCAGTGGGCGAGCGAGGCAAAAACAGGCCAAAACTTGAGATTCAAAAGAAGTTCAGACAAAAAGCTGGTGAAAAAGTTTCGGTAAAAAAGGCTTTCATCGTTCTTTCTTGGGATGTTAGTCTAGAGAGATAAGTGTTTAGTAGAGCTTGGATGGTCAAAAACTTCTAAACGTGGTAAAAAGGTATTCGTTTTGAAGAAAACTCAAAAAAAACCATGCACCAGACATGTTGGTTTTTCCATATTCTTCCATACGCACACACACATTTGCGGTGCCTTTGGTGGGCGTTTTGGAACAAGAAACTCGTAGCTTCTTGTTCTAAGGATGGTGTTCTAAGCGAAAAAAAAAAAAATCATCCCCGATGAGGTTACAAATGTAAATTCCAATGGAGAACCTTTTTTTTTGTGTTCCTCTTTCTTTCAGTATACGAAGCAACAGCCCCTTACAAAACTGTATGCAGACCACAGCTATCAGTTGTTTCGCCACAGCCCGCCAGTTGTGTGTTGAAGTTTATAGTATCCCTCGTACAGGCGGGAACTGGGAAGTCGAAAGCATAAACTCAGTGACGAAATTTTTCTATAAATCGTACCTAAATAGCCGAAAGGTCTTCCACAACATTAAAGTCAATACGAACGAACTCGGAGCGTGTCACAGTCGTTTTTTTTTAAGAAAAAACGTTAGCAAACTGTGTCAATAAAGACGCAAACTTTGTCGCTTTTTGTCTGTCTGGTAGAACCGAATGGCGTAAGCACTAATTTTCTCGCAACAGCGAGCTGGTGTGATGAGAGGTGTCAGTTATACGAAGCTGGTCGAAGCCACCGGATAGTTTTGGTAGAGAAGCAAACGGGACAAAATGAAGCGCGTATGTGGTGTGGTTTTAGTTTTAATGTACGTAACAGCGGTCGCCGCACAAAGTAAGTAGAGTGGGGTTGGTTGATGTGTTGGGTTTCAAATTTGAATGGTAATTAACCATCGGACAGGGAGCCAATCCCAGTGTGGCAAAAAAAAACAACGCGCACGTCACCTGTGTGATTGCTTCATCGTGTTTCCTTAAATGACAGAATTAATAGACGTGGATGCTCGTTCAACCGGGCGAAAGATCTTGAGATGCGTGCCGTAATTGATGAACGGTGTGAACATTCTCGGTGCGGATAATGGGCCACTAGCGTGAAGAAGCCTCGAGCAGATTAGGAATAATGAGCCCATTTAATGTTTAATGACAACTGTGGGGAGGCCGTGCCAGTCCGATACCGATCACCATCAATTTATGACAAGCCATGACAGGGCGCACACGTCAAGAAACACGGTGCCTGCTCTACTTCGCTCACTATTGTTCTACCTTAACCGTTCTTTACAGATATCGTGTGCTATTACGACAACCGGGCGGCCAGCTACAGCACGCCAACGGTTCGAGCACCATTTTGCTCGACAAATTGCACTCATTACGTTTACGATGGGATTGGTGTGACGGCCCAGGGCGATATACGCATATTGAGCAGCTACGACACAGCATGTAACGTTAAGATTTGCACATTTGGCCGACAGTTCCGGAAGCGTGCCCCATCTACTACTGCTACTACAGCTACATCTCTTTCGTTTCTCTTTTACCTGCAGCTGGATTTGACGATTTTCAGAGCCTTCGACGAAGCTCCGACACAAAGCTGTACGTGCTGCTTACGTCGGATCGTGATGGTGGCAAGAACTTGACCAACGTAATGTGTTGAAATGGTTATATTAAAGTTTAGCACGTTTTGACGATTTTCAGAGCCTTCGACGAAGCTCCGACACAAAGCTGTACGTGCTGCTTACGTCGGATCGTGATGGTGGCAAGAACTTGACCAACGTAATGTGTTGAAATGGTTATATTAAAGTTTAGCACGTGAACCTCCCGCCAACGCTCCACACAGGAGGGGTCGCGTCACTGTCTCTGATGAATGGCAGGCGGACAGGACGTGTAGGCCATAACCGGGAACCATAAATCTGACCGGAAACTTTGTTTTTCTATTTCTTTTCTATATTCTCCACACACACACACACACCACACGCAGGCCATTGGAGGGCGCAGTGAAAAGTTGGTGAACAATATCGCTATCTTTTTGGAACAGTACAACTTTGATGGCGTGGAAATCGACCGACGCACCAATGACTTCGATAAGGTACAGAGTGGGAGGCCAATTTATATATCTCTCTCGGAATCTGGCCCACCATCTTGCATATTGTGTGTGTGCTGATGCTATTTCATTTGATTTGTCATCATCGTTTGGTTTTCTTTTTTTTTGTCAGGGTGCGTTGTCCCGTTTCATCAACAGACTGCGATCGAGGCTGTACATGATTAACAGGCAACTGTCCGTGTCCGTTTCGCCACAGTTCACCGATGCGTACGATATCACTTCGCTAAGCCTGTAAGTAGCTCTGGTGCGGAACGCTGTTGATCCAGCAGCGTTGAATGGACGCGCCATTTGCCTAAATTTGATCTTCAAACGAATGGAGCGACAGAAAAAAAAAAACACACACACACAAACAACTGTTAAAAGCAAAACACTTTTCTGGCCCGCTGGGGTTCTAGGTACGCTGATATGATAAATCTTCACGCCTACAATTTTACGAGCTCCACCGGCACCACCACCGTCGCTAATCTTGCTCCACTGTTTTCGAGCACTCCCAACAATGTCGTCAGTGTGGTGAGTGTTCAGTGTGTGCGTGTGTTTGAATTGCGTACTCGATACATTTCCGATTTCGCTTCACGCTTTCGCAACGCAGAACTCAACGGTAACATCTTGGCTGGCGGCCGGTGCCCGCAGATCTAAAATGAATCTCGTCCTGGCCACTTATGCCCGCACGTACGTGCTGGCTAGCGAGGATCAGCGCGCGGTGGGAGCCCGAAGCACAGGGCCCGGTGATGCCGGGGCCAACACAAAACGAGCGGGTCTTCTTACCCGGTACGAGGTTTGCAGCTTGCTGAATGAGTACAGCACCGTGAGCGACGCTGTCACGGCTACCACGTATTACTTCAAAGGCAAAAATTGGATTGCCATCGAAACGGAGGACACGCTGGTGCAGAAGTTAACCTATGTGCTTGATAACACGCTGGCCGGTGTAGGTGTCTTCACACTTGATCTGGACGATACGAGCAACACGTGCGGCAGTGGTGCCTATCACACCGTCGCGCTTGTCCGCCAGTACTTTAGCTTTGACCAGTAGGCAAACAATCGGAATATGTGCAACATTTACATGATGCTGCTCGAACAACGGCACCAACCATTCCCAAAGTGTGTAGATATATCGTAACCGACAGATCACATGAGGTTGCACATGGTTTTACAAAAGTTAAACATTTTGTTGCAGATTGTCATTTGTCAGAGCGAATGTTGTAAAATTATATCCTACAGCTGGATTGCAAATAAATATCGATGCCGACACAGTTTTGGGTTGCACATCGCTACATCGTTGGCACTTGATTATTTAACACATTGAAGAAAAACAGTTGAAAAAGGGTTATTTACAATATTTACAGGAGAAATGTGATTAAAAGTTTTATTTACATAGGGTAGAATGTTTAGAACGTGTTTTATTTACAGGTGTGTCTTCGGAAGGATGGTAAAGATTCCATTAAAACAAGATCAATAGCAAACATGAAACCATATCCGCATACTTACATGTTCGTTTCAGGACCTCAGGAGAAAGGAATCTGGAAGTAAAAATAAGGTGAAAAACAACGTTTAGTTTTGCGAATAAGCTAATATTCTACACACCGAGGCTTGGATGGAATATCCCCAATCCAATATTTGTATATCCCCAATGCCTTCTTTAAGAGAAGAGAAATGGCAGGTTCTTTGGGTTTTTTTTCCCTATCATCAGTATCGATATCTGTTATCAAGTCAAAATTCCAACCTACAAGCAAAGCACCTTCAAACAGCAATCAATCTTCTCGTTACGCTGAAGAAGGCACCAGATTCCAAGTGGTCATTACATTCTCAACCATGGTAACGATTCGAGGTGTAGTACCCATTGACATCGCATAGCAACGGCTTCTTAAGCATCCTTCCAACAGGCAAAAAAATATTGCTTTGTACAAAGAGTGCAAAAGAAAACTGTCCAACAGCAATCAGCACAATCTATCGTCACCTGTACGACAATCGTATCCGTTATATGTCTGCCCGAAACCGAAACATACTTATATATAGTGCCAACATCAGAACGATTTACAACGACGATTATGCTACCTGATCTGGGTGTATAACGTCCGGTAAGCAGGTAAGCATTTTTTGCGCCGTGTGTGCCTACGCTTCCGGGCGTGGGCGTTCGGTAGTGGCATGATTCCAATGTATACAATTTGATATGCAGCATATCAAAAACTGCTGTCAAAACCCTTCTTCCTCGCGTTCGCGTCGTGCGGTGATGTTTACTTTCGACGAACCCTGTGCGTAATACGATGTTTTCCCTATTCCGACACTCAATTTATCACCGTGTTAAGCGAAACGGGTGTCTCTGCAGGTGAGTGTTGCCTCATAACGCTGCTTGATGTGGGGCGCCCAATCTTAAGGGCGTAGATTAGGTGTAAGGTGTTTGGTAGCGCTTTTCTTTTTTCTTTAGCTGAGAATGTCTACAGCGAAACAACATGTTGCAGGTGTGTGTGTGTGTGTGTGTTGAATACATTTTCGTGGTATGATGAAATGATTTTGAATTATGATTCCCCGAATTAGTGTATTGGATAAAACATGAAATGACTACGGTACGGGAGATACGGATAACATCTTTTCGCAGTTTTATTCATGGCCTGCTTGCTCTATTCCATCACTATGTTCTTGTCAAATTGGACAGTCTTTTTGTTTCCCTTTACTACCATCAGCGCGATGATTCAATCTACGTTTATGTCAATTTTGGGGCACAATATCGCGTCTGTTTGCTTTATAATGGTGTCCAGGATGATGTCCTAAAGACTACGGGCAAAATTTCTTCATTAGAAGCTTTCAAAAATTGGGGTTTCCATTAGAATTGCTTTTATTAATTGAACTATGATGTATAAAGTTTTATAGACTCTACAGTCGTAGACGAAATCGTGTTCGAATGATGTTCCCATATTTATCACCTAATGAATAGTTAATTCTAACTCATTCAACACATTCCATGGGGATGCCAAATGGGCTTTTCTTGTCACGGCTCGGGTCTAATTTAAATGTGTTTTCAATCATTCCCCAGCACATAACTCCATCCTTGTGTATCGCCACCCATAACGCGTTTTGTTTTTTGCGTTCCTAATTGGATCAATTTTATCCGGCATGCTTTATCTATTAGGAGAGAGAGTTAATGTTGCGTACATATTACTATCAAACTGTTGGCTATTTGAGTGTTATTAATGTTTTGCACACGTTTCTAATTAGCAAACGCGTAACATTTTTAAGCTGGGTGATTAAATGTAAAATAAATAAATACATTTCAAACCAATTAAATCCATATTTTTTGTGACATTCGTTACCCACAATCGTAACAAACGTACAGCTGTGCAAACAAAGTAGTACGATAGCGTCAGCGACCACTTTTAGATGTAGATAAAACACGTTCCTAATCAATTTAGTATTGCAGAAAGTAGACAAACGATTCATTTACATAAATCTTTAAACACTATAAAATTGCTAATCTGTAAATTTATTGATAAGGTGTTATAAAACACAAAACATTTCAGCCTTTTCTTAAATCAGTGCTACACAACTACAGCTGCTAAAGTCTAATGTATATTGCTTTACTTATTTTGCTCTAGCTACGCAATATCCAATTTGCTTCCATTTCTTTTTGCTTTGTAAGTGTCGCATGAGGACCGATTTGATATTCAACGTTTTGCAATACGCAACACGGATAACATGGAACTCATTTTGCATTTCTTTGTGTAAGATACGGCTTACGAAGGACACTATTGCTTTTGAGCATATGTGCATTACACTTCATATGTAGGATGCAAATGAGCTGAAGGCCATAGTCGCTGTAGCGTGAAAGCATACTTGCCGTTCTTTGTTATTTCCTATTTCTCTCATTGCTATTGCAAAATTGATCGTTGGATGTGATTTAAATATTTTTATTGAAAAAAATATTGAACCATTTTCTTACAGCATATAGTGAACACGAACGAAGAAAACTTTATTTTCTAATAAACAGTTTAATTGTTTTCTCTATTTAGAACATTTGATACGATAAATCAGATAAAAATTAGTTTTGGAGTGCTTTTCTGTTTATTTAGTGTTTAATCTTCTTCTTCTTCTTCTTCTTCTTCTTCTTCTTCTTCTTTCTTGGCCTAACGACCTCTTAAGGTCATGCCTGCCATTTCTGGCTTACTAGACTAGTGTTTAATATAATGCGTAATTTATGGGGCGGCCCGGTGGTGTTTACGATATCGGCGCCGGTCTTCACATGGAAGGACCGGGGTTCGAACCCGGCGGACCGCCTCCCCGTACGCAGGACTGACTATCCAGTTACGGGTATAACTAAGTCACAGAGAGCTAGCAATTGCTAGCAGGCCAAGACCTACAGAGGTTGTAGGGCCAGAGAAGAAGAAGAAGTAATTTATGTTAGCTGGCAACTGGATTATCCTTGTGTTCTTGTGGCAAGTGATTAGTGTTTGTTAAGAAAATTGTAATTGAATTTCATTTACAAACATGTGTACTAAATGCCACAAAATTTGTTTGTTTGCTGTTCCCAAAAAACAATCCCAAGTAGATAGAAAGATGTGTTGGACAACAGTTAACCAAAGCTTAAAACTAATTTAAAAAAATGACCAGTACCATTGAATGAACAGTGATAAAATGACCAAGGCTTTTACGCAACTTCTATAGCCAGAGCTAAACGTCACTGGATTATAAAACGTCACAAGTCACTCGTTCTAAGAAATTTCTTAAAGGAACAAATAATAATCCTGTTCTCGGACGAAAAGCTGTTCAGCATCGATACTGTCTCCTAAAGCCACAGCACAGATCGCTTCATTCTACACAGACCAGAAGAAGATAAAGTTTAAGTTTCAAAACAAGCATCCGACTGGTGTCGGCATGATATTTGGCTAGTTGTCGTCCAATGTTTTCGAAAATGTCATTGAGGGTGGTGTTAAAATAAAGTTGGAAATATATATACAAGGTTTTTGAAGGACCAACTCCTTTAAAGTTCAGTTCAGTGAAGTCCAGCAACTTTGAAGATTAAGTCATTATCCCACAGCAAAATGGAGTGTTGTTTCACTCATCAAAATAAACGATCGAAATATGAAGTTTGAGGGCCCTTCTTTCTAGCAGCCTAGGCCATAACCTGTATGGACTTATTTAGAAGCACAAGTTTGCTAACCAACTCACTATTATGTGGAAACTCAATGCGAAAGCCATTGTATTTAAAACAAGTGTTCTATCATTTTGCTGAGGACTGAGGACTGAATGAGGGACACATAGAAAGAACCAGCATGACAAAAATTGACATCTATGGTGTAGAGGGCGGCCCGGTGGTAGATGCGATAGCGGCGCCGGTCTTCACACGGCAGGACCGGGGTTCAACTCTCATCTGGGCCGTCCCCCCATAGTGAGGACTGACTATCCAACTATGCGGTAACAATAAGTCTAGTAAGCCAAAACTGGCAGGCAGGACCTAAGAGGTCGTTAGGTCAAGAATGATGAGAATGATGGTGTAGCTTTGTAGTAACCCTATTCATTTTTCTTATTCGCAGCTTTAAAATCATTTTCTGAACCTATCTTCTATACAGTTTCCGTGCGACTTTTAGCATTTAATTAGCTCTCGTTACAAATAAAGCGCTTCGGTGCCCAATATACCATTAGCATGTTCATTTGCCTTTTTTCCTATTCTGCAAATCACCATGAATTTGTCATCTGCTACACACACACACCTACACAAAGCTACAAAGAAAGAGCATAAAAATCAATTACGTTTCCGTGTCAAATGTTACGATACCCGCAGGTAGATGCAACCTTGCTCACTTTGCTAGACGCTGAAGCTAAAACGCAGGATGGCTTCTTGGTCTTGGGCGTGTGGGGGATGCCATGGATTTAATGAGATTTCGTGTATAATGTGGTGGATATTAAAACACACTTTTCGCCATTTACATTTCGCACAAAGCTTTCCAAAATTAAACATATTTATTTTGAATGTTTATTTTTGTGTTTCGTGTTCCTTTCCGTGTCGATGACTGCATACGTTTACGGTTTGAATTTGAATGTTTTCCCATAGCGGTGCCAAATGGAGCACGCGTGATGTTGTTAGTATATTTGCCAGTTTTGCCGTTGCCAAGCATACTTTATTTTGCAGGCTATAGAAAACATCCACGTGAAGAATATTTTTATAACGTTTACATTGTAATCTAACAAAAAAAAACCTTGTTGAAGCCTAACGGACCATTACAAATCTACAAAAAATTCTTTCTAAAGCAGTTGGATACAAGCATCTTCTGGTGCTATGCTTCAGAAGTTGTGGATTAATGTGTGATTATGTACACTTGCTTCTTTTGAATCGAAAAGCATTCTTTTATATCGTTGACGGTTTTATCACACACACTTGAAATGGTTCAGCTGCTCTCAGCTGAAGAGTTTTCAACACTTGCCTTATTGTTTCTACGTTGTCATGCTCTTTCAATCAGTGCAGGCGTACATCGTTTCACAATCAGGGCCAATCGGTGTAAAACACTT
Source organism: Anopheles maculatus (assembly GCA_002091835.1). Lineage (NCBI taxonomy): Eukaryota > Metazoa > Arthropoda > Insecta > Diptera > Culicidae > Anopheles > Anopheles maculatus. The sequence continues at coordinate 261,950 of KZ061677.1, read as the reverse complement.
GTGAGTTGAATTTGCAAGTCACACGCTACGTGACATTTAACCTATATTGGTTAAACTCTTCTGCGAATGGTATTGACATTGGCATCTTGAGAAATAAAGCTCCTGCTTTGCGCTCATTCATTGGTACTGAATGGTCCATTGATGCAGGCGCCCTGTGTGGTCAATGCTTTTTAATTTGCTTTTACAATAACCAAAAAAAAAACTAATCTGTTTGAAAAATGCATTAAAACTAATCAAAGTTGTTTTTATTTTACAACAACTCTCACTTCGTTCTGTCAACAGCTGTCTGAAAAATGAAATGTCAAGCAAAATGTGTTTTTTTCCCCGTACAGTTAGGGGATCAAACTGAACAGTACTACTGCGTCACCTGTGTCACGGGGAACGTGGTACGATACCATGGAAAATGTTTCTCGTAGGAGTGTAATGAAGTTGCAGTCGTTCTGCGTAACAGTAGAATGTGGCAAACATACAACACCGTCCGGGGCCTTTCCATCACCGTATGTGACGTTCATTTTGCATTCCATCAACCAAAAAAAAAATCGAACAGCTTTATATACTGACCGGTGCACTCAATTTTCGTGGAACGAGCGTGCTTAGTGGTGAAGCTTTGTGTTTGTAAAGTGGGAAGCTTTCGTGGGAAAATTAATATAAATTTTCGGTAATCAAAAACACACACTCTGCACAGTTTATGATTAAGTTATTGTTTAAAATCACTTTTGCTATCGTTTCTTAAATCTGCGGAATGTATCGTGCAAAAAAAAAAACTTTCTTTGAAGTTAGAACAACCGAAGACCGAAGAAAGTGGAAGCTAACTACCACCCACACACGCCCTCTCGGGCGTAAATTGCCCAGCTGGTGGAGGTGAAGTTCAGCTGCCTTCCAAAAATCATTTCTACGGCTTAAATATTGAAAATTCCTACCGCTCAGCACAGTGATCCGAGACTTACTTTGAAGCATACAAAATGTTCTATTGTTTGACATCCTTCCGGTGGCTGTATACATCGTCGGCAGATACCGGTGTATCAGCCCGAGAAGCCCGACAAAGAACAATTACTTCTCAAGTTAGGGTACAAAAAAGAGAGGAAAAAATATTACCACACAAATGCTCATCACTTTATGCACGGTTGCAAGCGCTCATTGAGTTTGAGTGATTAAAATAACCGGATTAAACATTTGTGCACGGCCACAATTCTTCGCGAGTTTCTTCGTGAGACCCAAGTCAAGACACGGAACACACCACTTGCAAGAGGTAAATGAACAGAAGCCAGATGGATCCTGATGGATCAAGCACTTTTGTGATTTATTTCAATTATATGCTAGGGTTTGAAGCGTTGAAACAGATTGTGAATATGCGTGAATATGTGTGAGTGACATCCCGTGTGTGTGTGTGTTTCAAGTTGTGCTATAATTCAAAGTCAGCCTCTGTTATTATTATGTTTATTGCTTTATGCTGATGCGTATGTAACCTATGGTGGTGCCCTTTTTGTTCATCAACTACAGTTGTGACAGATTTGTTTGTAAATTTATGCATCTTCATTTACATTATGAAGCCGTCAAGAGAATTCATCAAAATTCGTTTTCCCACACACACACACTATGAGCAGTGATGGCATGATCTGCACAGCTTTTTCTTGTTCGATGTTTGTGTTTGGTTGGTATGTAATTAAAACTATATAAAATTTATTATTACAGTGTGTAACTACAATACATCATACGATTTTGAGGTTAAATGTACAGGTCTTTAAATAACTCATTCAAGGTTTACGGTATTTATCAATTGTAAGACAACAATATGATGTAATTTATTTTACAAAACTCTCGACTAGATAAATTGTTTGTGCTTGAAATTCGCCCGAAAGTAAACAATCGTTCGAGCACCATTTTGCTCTTCTCGTGAGCGACACCTTGATGATCGATAATGTCCAGACCGTGGCTCATTAAAATCGGACTACTTACTGGTAAATGCCGCTTTTGCGAATTGATTTCCTTGATTCCACTTAATTAGAGGCATTAGAAATGATAAGCTTTCCCGAAGCAGGTGCAACTAATTTGCCGCCCACAAACATTCCAACTTCCAAGTACTCCAAGTATTTAATGTCTTGTCACTAATTAGTTATCTAGTGTAGGCCGTTGACAACGCTGTCGGGCAGTGATGTATGGGATGTTTTTTTTTCTTTCCATTGCCGTCTCGCCCGCGTTGGGATGATCAAAACAAATCACCTCGTGATCGAAATCGTTGTCCCACTGCATTGGTACGATGGCCTTTTTTTGTTGCAAAACGCTAACTGTTTTGTTCCGGTGATGTAGTGCAAATTTTATCATTTTCCGTTGTTTTTTTCTTCTTTTGATTCGCACACAACTTGCTCGCCGTGAAAGAGATACTATTTTGCGTGGAGGTAAATAATGTTTTACTGTTTATCCTTCCGTTTGCCTTCCGTTTGCTTAGCTTCCTGATCGAGTGAAGTTTCGCGGCAAGGCGACAGTCGATTTAAGCTGCGTAGCATTCAACCGAACACGCCTCGTTTGTGTTCGTATTGTGGCACGGTCGAGCTGAGGGAATGGTTTGATATATTTTTACATACGGCTCGAGTCGGCGGAGATTTACGCGTTCCATTTGGTTTGGTTTTTGGTGCAGCAGTACTGTGTCTCAAAAGCTCATGATAATTTATGTGTATGTTTTGTGTTACTTTATTCCGAAGAAATTGATAGTTTCTTGTAATGGAAACGGTTGGGATGCATTGCATGTGGACAAAATAAAGGGAATTGAATTTAACATTTAATGCGAAGCAATAAGAGCATGAGCTTGTATACGATTGTGACGAAGGTAAATTCTTGATACAAGATTCCCAGTTATACGGCACATATTAAAAAATTAATATAGTTACATATGCAACGGTTCAATAAGAACAATGTAACATCCTTCACATTGACATTGTTTATTACGTTGCTGTCATTACGTTATTCCATTGCTAGGCGTCATATTTATTGAAATTCACATGCACGAAGTCAATATTTAATCTTCATACCAGTAGTCACACTGCCAGGTTAGGTACAAGTCTCGACTATCTTTAAAAAAAATTCTTCGGTATAAAGTGTGAAACATTTTGGACAGGGAGATGTCAAAATCATTGATCAGAAAACAATTGATTGATTGATTGATTGGTTTCCAGAGCAAAGTCCTGCTGTGGAACATCCGTGTTCCACACGAAAAAGGGTTTGTTTTATAGCGCACTTTTTAGATCTTCCAGTCAGGCGTACAAATTTTACACAAAATGTTTAATAATAAATCTTTCAACATTTCAATTGAGCTATAGAGCTCCACGAGCACGGCAATTCTTCTTCTTCTTCTTCCTTGGCACTACAACCTCGTGAGATCTTGGCCTGCTATTGCTAGCTCTCTATGACTTAGTTTTACCCGTAGCTGGATAGTCAGTCCTGCGTATGGGGAGGCGGTCCGCCGGGATTCGAACCCCGGTCCTGCCGTGTGAAGACCGGTGCCGTTATCGTATACACCACCGGGCCGCCCAATTCGGCAATTCTTCTTCTTCTTCTTTCTTGGCCTAACGACCTCTTAAGGTCACGCCTGCCATTTCTGGCTTACTAGACTAATTGATACCGCATAGTTGGTTAGTCAATCCTCACTATGGGGGAACGGGCCATATGAGACTTGAACCCCGGTCCTGCCGTGTGAAGACCGGCGCCGCTGTCGCATCACCACCGGGCCGCCCCATATGCTCGGCAATTCTATTATTAACAAAATTCGAAACATTTAGAATTTCGTTTTTAAACACGCCGGAGAGCATTAGCACAGAGAGTTAGGTTTGGGCGCGTCCGTTCAACTCGTTGGCTCAGGGCAGAATCCTCGTATATCTCTCATCGGATTATACTCGATCCTTGAAGGCGATAGAAAGCTTCGGGAACCGAGGCTAGCACGTTCACGCAGGTTCATCAGGCTGCGTCCTGGAGGTTGCGTGCGGCTCCATAACAGATTGACGGACATTATTACACAAATAGTTGTGTAAAAATATTAAATATATTTGCGTATAATACAGAACATTTTTTTACGATCCGGACATCACATACAGATTTTGAAATACTTGGCAACGTAGCGTCCGAGTACCACCGGGATAAGGTGTTCGTTACAGACCCTCGCAATGGCCGACATATCTTCGACTTTGGATGACGGAACATCGTTCTGAGAATGAAATGTCTCCTAACCAATGTGAACTGTATACTTATTGTAAATTTACCTAAAGATTACGGTCAGGCCGTCCTGAATGAATAAAAATAAAAAATAATATTTTACTCATAATATTTTTTTTATCAATTTGAACATGTTAATTTATTTTCTTAATTTACTATTCATAATTTCCATGCAAAATGCGCCATTCAATGAGACCATTGAAATAGAATATTCATGAAACTTTAATCAATTTAATGGTTGTGTCAAGTGTATGCTTCAGTGTATGCGGAGAGTGTATATCAATAACCAAATTTGCGTTTCGTAATTTGAAGGATTTCGAAACGTAATTTGTCCTGACAGAACATATCCCATTGCATCGCAAATAGGCAAATTATTTCCATCGATTTCATCGAATTTCACATACTTAAAACTCTTGAAATGATCGATAATTTTTTTTGGTTTATGTTTTTTTATTCTTACAACCCGTAGAGAAAATTTAATTCTAAAAAGTACACAAGAAATGTTAAAACACAATACGCTGTGCATAATGTGAATAATTATTGTAATAGATATTCAGATAGGAACAATGCCTGCATAAGTTAATGCCATTTCCATGAGCATTTGTTCTACTACTCATAAGTGAAACCCCCTTGAATTGTTGGAACATTTTGACGCATAATTATTTATTGTTTGCTGCAGCACAGTGCTTAAATAAAATAAAACCCTAAAACCCCCCCTTTTCACATCGGAGCTTCATGGCCAAAGAATGTTCTTCATCCCCGAAAAAAAGGGACATAATCTTACAGCGAGCGGATAGCTAACCCAATTATAAGGAAGCCTTTCTCATCGTCAACTGTGTTTTTTTTTACTTTTCCCTCTAAAAACGTGTCTGGTTCATTTATCGTCAACTAACAGCTCCCCATTTTTGTTGTTTTCTTCTTTGTTGTATCCATCGTTTTTTTTGTTATCATGTTTTTCCTTAATATAAAACCTCTTCCCGGTGAGCCTTTTTGTGTGAACTGTATTACAACGGACACGGATTTGTTGACAAACAAGATGATGTGAAAACAATGAGCTCTCTTCAAACAATGATTTTACCATCAGATTAGCGCAACCAACCAACGAAGCAGGTTGAGCATGGTTCCCATGCGAAAGTGGGAAGACGCTTCCGGGGTTTTCGCTTTCTTTCTGCCCATTCTTTGGTTGGTTTTACGTAAGAATAAAGAAGGCTTCTGGTCGATTTAAAAATGTGTTCTTTATTGTATGGTTGGAAAGTTTGTGTTATAAGTTATCGGTAATACGGTGTTTCAAATAATCTTGTGTCTGAACCTACCGTGCGTGTCAGAATTTTATTAGAAATGTAAAATTATTGTCCTGTGAATGTCAATATGCTTTCGTAAATAATTTTCCATTAAAAATCCCTGCCGAAAAGCAGCCAAAAAGGGCCTTACAGATTTCATGCGTTGAAAAGAAATATCTAACTCCATTGCTCAACTTCTACAGATCCAAACCAAGCAAAGTTAGCGATGGGAAAATGTCGAAAAAGAACTTGTAGCTGTACCCATGCAGTGGGTTATTTTGTAGATAAAGTTGTGTCAGTCTTGGGAAACTATTTAAAAACTCTTCAGACACCGTCCGTATCCCATTGTTGGACAGATCCAGGCTGGTAAGGAAAGGAAGCAACATACCGTCAGTGGTCAAAGCTAGCGAAGGCACGTCCAAAGAAGAAGCGTTGAAATACGTTAGATTGTAGAACGCACCCAAATGTGTAAAATCAAACGCATCAAGCGGATTATGGGAGACATCCAGCGCTACCAGATGCTTAAAATCGCTCAAATCCTCGACCGAAGAAAGCCGGTTAGATGACAGATCGATACTAACCAGAGCCGGCTCCGTACCGGCCACCGGGAAGACGTGCGATATTTGGTTTCGTGACGCCTTCAACTCCTCTAAAGCTGGCGTCACAATCATCGATTCGATCCGGTTGTCTGACACGTCCAGCGAGCGAAGCGATTCATTTAGCTGCTTATATTTGTGCAATGGAAAGCTGATGAATGAATTGTTTGCAATGCTAAGCTGCCTCAGCAAGCCATTTTTGCGGAACAAACCTAGCTCCAGCTCGGCTAGCTGATTGTTCTGCAGAAACACCGCCTTAAGGTTCGGTTGATTGGTAAACAGATCCCTGTCCAGTGTCCGCAAGGCCAGCCCATCAGCGCTGACAAACTCCAAGTTAATCAGGTCATCTAGTGCCGCCGGTGGTAAGCGGGTCAGCTTGTTGTTGCCGAAATCTAGCACCTTCAAACTGTCTAACCCTTCAAACGTACCGTCCGGGATCCACTCGATGGAGTTGTTTCTTAAGTTCAGTACCTTAAGGTGACGGAATTTTGCAAAGTTCCTTGGCCACAGCTGACGAATCTGGTTGCCTTCCAGGTAGAGTTCGTGCAGTGCGCTATCGGAAGCGAAGGCATCCGGGTTCAGTTCGGTGAGTCGGTTCAACGATAAATCCAATACTGACAGCATCCGAGAATTGCGGAACAACCCTCTCGGCAGAACGGTTAGTTCGTTTCCGCGTAAAAGTAACACCGCTGGATAGATCGAACCGAACGACCAAAATGCTTCCGTGTCGATTTCCTCAATCGAGCAACGCTCTAGACCGAGGAACTGCAGTGCTATCGGTTTCAGCAGAAAGTTTTTGCTGAGCCGCTGGAGGCGTACTTCGCTAAGAGACAACCGCTGCATGTTGTGAGTGTAGTGAAGAAATTGTTCATTAACGTTCGCGATCGGGTTAGTGGACAGATCGAGCTCTTGCAGCATGGGTAGGCTTTGTAAGAACGTTGATCGAATCTCTTGCAGCTTATTGCTTCCCAGGGAAAGCTTCTTGAGTGTGCCCAGAGCTACGAATGCTCCCGTTGGTAAGCTACTGATTTCATTTCCATTCAGATGCAACTCATCGAGCGTTGGCATTCTTTTGAAGGTATCCTCTTCAATCGATGTGATAACATTGTTCGATACATTCAACACCTTCAGTTTGCTTAGGCCCTGGAAAGATTCACTCGTCAACCGGGTCAGATTGTTGTATGACAGCAACAAATGAGTTATGTTGGATGTGCCATCGAACGCGCTGCCCTCCAACTCGCTTATACGGTTTGCCTCGAGATTGAGTCTGGCGAGCTGCTTTAAGCCCTTCACGAACTCTATGTTTATCAAGTGGTTGGTGGTAATGTCGAGCGACCGAATGCTTTGCTGCTGCTGGGCGAATGTACGCGGTGGAATTGAGGCCAACTGATTATGTCCCAGCTGTATTACGCGCAGCATGGGACAATCCACAAAGGCGTCCTCCCGTAACTCGACGAGATTGTTCCGGTTGAGATACAGCTCCTCCAGGATGGGCAGTTCCGCGAAAAACTTTGTCGGTAGCGTTTCGATAAGATTGCCCGCAAGACGGATCTGCTTCACCTCGAGATTCTCGAGAAACAGCTCCTCTGGGACGGCTTTTATTTTGTTGTTGCTAGCCGCAAATACGCGCAAATGAGTGAGCCCGGCCAGCAACTCCACCGGCACCACCTCCAGATAGTTATCGTCCAGCTCAATCAGTGTGGTGTTGACCGCGTCATGAAACGTATCGGGCGCAATGCTGCTAATGCGATTATCGTTCAGCCAGATGGCATCGAGATTTTCCAGCACGGTAAGCATGGTCCGATCAAACGAAACGAGCCCATTATTTCGCAGATCCAAAGCAAACGGTTTAATCGAGGGGAATAACAGGAGCTGAAAATCTTCCAGCCGGTTCCAGCGCAGGTGTAGCTCCTCGAGAACGCTTAAGTTTCGCAGCAAAATAGGCGGCACCAACGTGAGGGAATTGTTGCTCAGGGTTAGCTTCCGCAGATCACCCGTATTGGCGAACAAATTCTCATGCACCTCTTCCAGCCGATTGTTGTCCAGCTTGATTGATTCTACGTCGGTCAGTGGGTCGAACACGTTTGGTGTCAAACTTTCGATTGCATTGCCCGACAGGTCAAGGTTCCAAATTTTGGGACAGTGCTGGAACACGGCCGCATCTAGCGTACGAACCCGGTTTTTCGTCACGGTTAGGAAATTTAACTGTCCCAGATCACGGAACCACTCGGGAGCAATGGTCGTCAGGCCTACATCAATGAGCTTTAATGTGCGCAGCGTGTACAACTGACGGAAGATAGTTTTTGGCAGCGCTTCCAACGGATTATCGGCAATCATAATCGCACTAACGCGCTTCAACCCTTGAAATGCGTCCTCATCGATGATGCGCGTCTGTGTGCCGGTTAATCGGATGACGGTGGTGTTCGGTAGCGATGCAAAAACCAACCCCGGAACGTACTGCACCACACTGTTCGTGAAGGAAACGGTGAGATCCGACACGCCATCGTACCCACTAATCGCCAGCTGGTATGCCGGTAGTAGGCTGTCGTTGATTATGCGCACCGAAGCACCGGCAAATGTGCACTTTGTTGCACTGTAGCTGCAATTCACCGTAGGCCGTGCGGTGGCACCATCCGATAGGCCGGTGAAGCTGCCGGCTACCAGAGCAGCGATCAGCACGGTCGTCCGCTGCAGCCTGGTCAACAATTAACACCACCAAAAAACCAAGTGTTCAATTACAATTGCTAATGCTCATCATCTGGTATTAGCGGGAACTTATTACTTACAGCAGCGCACCGTGTAGTCCCATGTTGCACTTGCAATGCCCTAAGGTATCAAACTTTAATTTCACCTGTTGTGTTGTTTGCCTCCTGCAGACCGGCAAACCACCCGGAAGCACTGGTAATCCACTTGCGGCCCCTTTTTGCAAACAGTAATGGAAACCTGCTCACTGAAGCTGCCGTTTGCCGAATGAGCAGCCACAAATGCCGCTCAATGTGATAGCGTTTGGGCAGAACAGCGTACAGAGTCGAACATAATCAGTACGCTTTTAATTCGCCCTTGACCCCTGGGGGCCAAATGAACGAATTTGGTGGCTTTACCTATGTGCTGAGATAATCTCCTGCACGGTACCATAGGCATGGTTACGCTAGAAATTGGTTTACGTAAACGGAATGTAATGGCGTTGAACGAAGGGTATTTGCATGTAAGCAATTTGTACGGTTGATTGATAATTTGTATTATTTTCTTCTTGTTCAGTGTAGTGACGAACGGATAAAAACCTACTTTTAAAAGCGTTTCTGTGCGTACATGTTCAGCCTGAGCTCAGACTCACGAGAAAGACTCAATTTATGTTGATCGATAGCCGTTATATCCATATTTTATTTCTAATTTTCTCATCACGCTCTTTGCAAAGGCAGTAAGTGACACAAAACTGTTGTTATGCCATTACAAAGAATAAAATCCATAACGTGTTGGATTTTTTTTATGAAATCAATTCACCTAAGGCAACGTAAACTAGGCAAGAACTAAATTTCCTCTAAAAATTACAGAGTGTAAATACTTACAAATTATTCCTCGCAATGAAAACAAATACTAATTAGGTTCACGTCTCATGTATGCCGAATTTACAACAATAACAACCATGAACATATTAATCGTAGTAAATCAAATTGTCGTTACCATTTTTTCCTGCTCAGCTGGTTTTTCTGATTATTTGGGTAACCAATTTCTGTGTAATTGAAGATAATCAAATTAATATGACAGGGGAAACCCCCGATCGATACTTCTTTGAATGTACAACATCGAGAAGTTCTGGACCTTCCAGTTCCTAGCTTCGTTAGCTTAATTTACCCGTAACCGGAGTGTCCGTCCAGTGTGCTTCGTGTTAACAGTTATTCGACCGGGACGACCCATCGTACTCCTGATAAGTGGAAAATTAGTCGTAACCCAGAATGCGCGAACCCATGAAAGCTCAGAAGAATAAAGTAGTCCTTGAACATACAAACCTATTTGGCCTCGGTATGTAGATAAAGACTCATGCATTACTCAAAAACATTCATTGTTAAAGTAGATCCATTTAACCGAGCCAACCCGGTATCAGGTGCCCTTTCACGGTTAGGAGGAGGAAATGTCTCCCGACCTATGTGAATTGTATTTTTGTAATTTAGAATAAGTCCTTATTTGTAATTTAGAATTTAGAATTTAGAAACGGTCAGGCCGTTCTATATGAATAAAAAAAAAGTAGATCCATCAAGATGAATACACTTTAAAGACAGCAATGAAACGTTGTAATTTTTATTTAACAAATATTAAATATCTTTAGCAAATATTAAAACGATGTTACAAATTTTGTATGACAAAGGAATACTGTTATAACATTTTCGTCAAAGAAAGTAAGGCTGGATTGGAACGCCGATGTATCCCTTCAGTAAGTTTCAACAGATTTCTTAAAGAATTAAATTTCACTCAAGTCCTACACACTACAAGTATTCCACGTAAAAATATGAAAACCCAGTCACAAGCAATCCTACGGAAATTACCTTTCGGTGATGTGGAACAATTTGGCCATACCTGTGTTCAGAAATCAGTTGGAAGTTTCTTCATTCACAGGCACTCACAAAAACAAAGATATTTTACACAAGCGCCGTCAACTGCTCAATATTAAATAAGTCTCACAAGGACGACTTTGTCGCAAACATCGGTAGCGAGTTTTGTAACACAATATGCTTTCTTCGTCAGGACAATTTTCAGCACTTTAACGGATGTCCCGACACCTGGATCCAAGTTTTACTACGATAAAACTTCCAGACAATGAATCCTAGAATTCCTCGTAAATTTCTGTTGCGTTTCAAGGAAATTCACAATCCACGAATTGCGCGATGGAAATCAGTCCCTAGCGAGAATTTATCGTCTTTCTCTGGAAGTGAGAAAATGTAGTCGAAAACTCGAAGCGGGTTGTAAACGGTCATCAGGAAGTGCCACACTATTTCGTACTGTTTTTACTTATGGATAAACCTCATACCACAAACAAAATTTTTAATAGAAGTTTCTTGACTAATTTGTCCCTAGCTGATGTCAGTTAACTGATGACATTGTTATATTTAATCTATACATAAAAGACATGATGCGAAAGACAATTTGGGGCTTGGTAGATAATGAAGACACGGGACCACACCACGAAAATTCGTTGAAATGTGTCACCAAGCTAGTGTGTCACCAATGTGTCACTCTGAAAATTTATATTGTGAAAAATCTTATCCATCTTTCATACTGGGTTTAATGGTTGTTTAGGTCGTTCTGGATCTATCAAAGCTTCCGTAAATATCGTTGGGATGTGCTGGAAGACACGACCGTTTAGAAGGACTCCTGAATTGAATTCCGGATTCGCTCATTGTTGTGATTATGGCCCTGTCCACGAATTCAATGTGTTAGATCACCCCTGATGTAACTACAGAGTCAGTTTTTTCTAAAGGAAAATGATTCGGTTGAGAATTGGCATCGTCACTGTCGTGTGAAACGTCAGCAACAACATTAATCGAGACCATGTCTTTATTGAAACGTGCCCTCATGCAACTGACAAACAATCGACGAATGAAGTCTAATGACTCAAAGTCGCTCAAAATCTTTCCTACCTATTCTATTAATTATCCATTATCCGATGCAAATTTATCATTAGTTATTAAAATATCATCTCTACCGGAATGACAGTATAGTACGCATGGCTTCCAAAATACCCAAAATCCCGCCCAGTTCTGAAAATGTTTATTTAACAGGTAGCAGCAAATTCTTTCTTACAGTACAAACAAAAAAAAAACATCAACTACGTCCGCGTAGGACGACCCATTTGCATTATTTAACACATTACGGGCAACGTGTTGTTAAAATTAACTAAATAGCTGTCTACGCCAATGAACGAGAGACGAAGGAAACATGCTGCCGGTGGGTGGTCGGTGTGCTTGAGTGTGTAATAATGTAGAGCTTCTTTTAATGTAAAGCACCTACGAAAAAGGAGCTAAGCACATACTTGACTATTTATTGATTGACGTGTGAGTAATTTTAACAAGCTGGTGAAGTGAACCTCAGTGTGGTACATGTGTTTTGGGGTCGCTGTTGAAGGTTGAAAACAGACAGGTACGTGAACATTACAACATTAAATATTTAAGCACGAAAAAGGTGCACATTAAATCAATTAAAAATTGTACGACAATACAAATTTTACGCAGTAAACCTGTTGTCAGTAGAACCCATGACAACATGCTGTTCACATAGCTGGTACGCGTGAAGTCATGAACACTATTTAAAATACAACTTTTAAATAACAGAGAGTGTTGGGAACTTTTGTAGAATTTCCAGCGCGCTGTCAGTTAGCAATAAGGCCAAAGAACAACCGAAAAACAACGGAAAAAGAATGATCGTAAAAGGGCAGGATACGATCATTCAGGCAGTTAGAAAACCAGAGTCGACTATTTTATTTATTTCCTAACCCTACCAGGCTATTTGCATGGTTTAATTATAGGTATCTAAAGAATGTTATGGCATTTTATAGCCTGGAACCAACAGTGATTCAAACCAGCAACGCAACTAAACAGTAATATAATTAACGCTGTAGTTTTTCCTACAGACAGAACAATTTGCATAAAGGTGCTTTATAATACGAATTAAAACAAAAAACAATACCACTCTCCAGTCGACAATAAAATCAACAAATTAGATTGCCAAGATACGGCCAAAAGCTGGTAACCACTTTTGCAAACGCGTTTCTCCCAAAACAAAATGCTCGTAAACCACAGTCCCACGAGTATCGGGGGCAGGTATGCTGAGACCAATTTAAAATATTCTCCAACGGCAGAACCATCGCCAGCAGTGACGATCAGAGACGAAAAGGTAGAAGAAAAAAAAGTTCAAGCGGCAGCATTCGATTTGGGGCGTTGGGAGATTCGCCAGCACGGTGTAAAGCGGCACCAGGAGAAGCGAAACAGCAATAAAAGCTGTGATGCTGGTTACAAAACGAGACGATTTGCTCGGCACCCTGCGCTTTCATAGATTTCCCGGGAAGCGCCGTAATGACATAAAATCTAATTTGCGCTTTTTTTCGCACATTCTTGTCAGAATGAAGCCGTTCCGGTGTAAAATAATCCCTAGAAAGAATGTTAATTGATGAACAAGCTATAAGAAAGGATGTAACGATGTTTTCTTCTGTCGGTTACGGCCGGCTTGTACAAGGCTCACAAACACAAGTAGTAATAGTAGTATCTTTAATTGTATATCTTTTCGGTGACGTGTTCAGAACGTGTTCTCCGTAGAAGAATCATACAATCCAATTAAGCTTTTGCGTGAAACAAACTAAAATTAAAATTGATCATATATTGACCATTCTGCCACCCAGACAAAACTGGCAAAACAAAGTAAATTAGGAACGATTTTTTTTTTTTGGGAATTTTTTCCGCCTGCATGAAAGCAAACACAATCAAGCGCTTACCAACGATAACAGGAAGTTCGTGGGTGGTAAAGAAATATTTTTAAAATATGGATCAAATATTTGCATCTCTGCACGACCTTCTTCACCGTAGGTTCGGTCGTCAGTTGGTGAGACCGATCAAAAGCAAAACATACGAGTTTTGCCTATTCAAATCGATTCGAATGAATGCTTTTCAGGCGTGACGATGCTTGAACATGATACGACCCTATGATTGATTTCCACTCCGCTGCTCGGCAAGGCGGTTGTAAGAATTTTCGCTCACCATTCCTAGAATCCCCAAGGCTTAATGGTTCACCGACACGAAGTGAAAGTCAAGTACAGTGATGCGCTGATACGTAATGGTGTCACTAGCAGCAATGCAACAATTACACATTCCTGTACGCTCGCTGCAAAATGCTGTGCTGTGCGCATTGTGCGCTTTGTTCTTTGGCATTTTTTTTTATTCGTCTGCTGAAAGCAGCGTGTACATAGCGATCCCGCGCAGAAATTGCAATGCAAATGCGTCCCAAGCATTCTTAATTTTGCCGTGCTATTGATTTTGTTGCATTCGTTGTTCCTTCGCATACCGGGTACAATTTAGGTCAATTTAAGCAGAGGCTGGCATCGGAACGTACAGAACTTCAAAAGTAAGAAAAACCGTTCTAAAAAATTCGATCTACCGTAAAGATCAAAACGACGCCTGTTAGCTGTGCTTTCGACCCAATTAATGTACGGTTTCGGATGTAGCGATTTTAGGTAGATAAAGTTTTCCAATTGTCCCTCGACAATGTGGCCGTCCCTTGTAACATAAAATGAAATTTCTAAATATTTTCTTTGACAGAGCATTGAACAGTAATAGTATGTTTTTTTATTTATCGTAGGTTTATCTAGCTGTTGTGTAACGTAACGGGGATTGGGGGCCGTCCGTCCATAGAGAACCCTTTTCAAAAACGTAAACGCCAACGATCGGAACTGTTTTGTTGTCCGAACAATCAACCATCGACTACCGCATGTGACATGCGTGTGGCAACCGTTTTCCGTTTAGTATGTTTCCCTGTTGTTTGAAGGGAAGACCCCTTTTTGCCTGCCCAAATAGACTGCCACTCCACTGCCACGACCTGAAGGTCGGAAGCACAGACGGAAAGGCATCCGGTGAAGAAGAATTTCGGTCTGCAATTTAACCCATACGGCTTCTAAGGCAGCCACCCATGGTAGAGAAGGAAAGCAGCCGACCACGCGTACGCACTTCACAGAATCGCACCAAAAAACCGGAGACCGGAGATCTGATAAAACTTTTAACCAAAAACTGAATGCAAACGGGTTGCGTGCGTGTGTGTGTGTGTGCATGCGGATTTAGGTGCGGTTTCCGGATGGATGAAGACATTAAAATCGCAAGCCCACCTCCGAGAAATCCCCGCACGCAACCAAGATTCGCTTACCAACAGTGGCGGAAGGAACACACAACTGAACTGAAAGCCACGATTTTGGGCCAATCGCCAAACCGACGGATGGGGTATCTGTTGAAGTGAATCGAAAAACTTACTATCACGTACTAGCGATGCATAAAACATGACGAAAAACAGGGTATAGCGGGAAAAAGTTTGATTTCTACCCAATTCCTGTACCGTGCGCTATGAAACTACCGAACCGCCGAGCCTGAAGGGTGAAGTTGTAGTAATCAAAAAGCTGTCGTGCAGTTAGTTGCCACATAAAAGCGAAAAGCAGTCATAAACAGGTACCACAGGGCCAATGACGTTTCTTAAAGTTAAAGATTTAAAATCAAACGTTATGGCGAGATAGTTGTGGCACGCTCTGGAGGGAAATTCTACACTACACAGATGTGACGATCACAACTCACATTTCTAAGAATGGCTGCGACAAGCAAATCAAGGTTACTTTTATGTTTTCTTCTGCGTAAGAACTTCAATTATATTTGTAGGTTGAACGATAATCGAGCCAACAATTATTTAGTAGTACAATTTCTACTAACGCAAAAACCCAATTAACCCCGTTGCAAATGATGAAGAGGGCTTGCGAGTTTCACACAAATAATTGCGCATCGTCTCGCAGGGTTTCGGTTAATCGTAAATGCGTTTCCCTTTCATCAATACTATTATGCTCATTTCGTTAGGTGCGTGGTATTGGGTTTAAGACAAATTTATGGCTTCACCATTTTCAATGACATCCATATTCGATACGCTGCATCTTGGGGAGAAAACTTCCAAAAAATTTTCCTGAAGCGTGAAAATGGAGACGTTAAAAGCGCATTCCGATAAAGTTTTCATTGTAAAGAATGCGGAGAAAATGTTACCATCAAACAGGTTGTCTTAAATGTTGGAATTCGATCCCATTCTTCTCGCTCGAATAAACTGATGTAGCGAAGAATGGTTGGCTTTTCGTTTGCTCAATGTATGTATATGGGTCCTTTAAATCCAAAGTAGTTTTTTTAAATGCTTAAACATATAAACTACAAGAGATTTTTTCAATCTGTTTGCTTTATTTGAAGGCTCAATCTATTCGTTTAGTAATGGGTTATGATTTCACGAATATGGTAAGTTAAATTTTGAAATAAATTTTAGACTGTGTGAATTTTAGTTTGTTGGTAACACTTATCTTTGACGACTCCTTACAAATAACAGTTCAAAAGTCTTGAATAGCAACTCCTTTGTGGCCAAACAACATCAGCATTTCGACTGATAATTCAATCTTCACAAGCATTACACAAAAGATTGATTGTAACATCGGCCAGAGAGACATTGAGCTCCCTCCTGTTGAAACCAAAAGTCACCAAGGTCCTAATCTTAAATTGTAGCTATCAAAAATTCACTTAACATGTCCCTTCAACTGTCATTATTGACTCTAACACCGTCTCGCCTTCTTTATTTTCAAAGAAAAATGGTCCAATGATGACTTTCGACCAAAATGCACATCAAACATTCACTCATTAAGGATTCATCGGCAATACTTCAATTACGTTTAGGCTTTCCGTGCACCAAATATCATAATTTTGCATGTTAAAATGGCCACCAAGATTAAAATGAGCTTCATATGAAAATATGATTTTTTGTTTCACAATATCAGCATCAATTTTGAGCCCACTAAAGCGAAGCGAAAACGCATCGGATGGACCATATTAGTTTAGCGGCATAATAATATCAACTTTCTGTCAGCTCTGTCATGAGACCAGTGAGATCACATTCGAAAAAATTTGTAGCTTAAAAAAACGTAAAATGGTGGACCCAGTAGTTCAACAACCAGCTGCAATTAGAGTCTATTAGTATGGACAAGATAGTTTGTGCCACATTCTACAGCATCTCTTGTGCCAGATTTTTCGATGTTATCCACCTTATCTACTTCAACGTCTAATTCAACCGCAGAGAACACAAAGAGACCAAACCAAACAGTGGGACAGTAGTACGTGTTCCAATGTGTAAAGAGAACCCCAAAAACAGCAGTACGCAGAACGAACGAATATCCATTTATCTTGCCCTTCACACACACTAATCAGTTAAAGGTGATTATATTAGCCTCGGTGATTTAGTTACTTGATTTGCTTCTGCTCGGGGATAGTTCATCAGACAAACCCTATTATGTGTTCATTTGCTGTTTCACCATGCGTCTGCACCATTCGTTTGAACCACATGTAGAGAATCTTTTTGCGTGCAGCATGGCACTAGCACTATCTAGGATTTTCCGGATTTGCTAGGTATCCGGGATAACACCCGGATCAAGGAATCTGTACGCTTTTTTGTGACACTTGATCGTCCTTTTCGAGGGTGAGGCGTGATAAACATTTGTCCCAGCACAGTTTTAGACCCTTCGTAAGGTGTCTGGTTGATAAATTAGTAATATTTAGGACGCTCTAGGTCTTTCCTTTCCAGCTCATCTTCTGCCCAGCGTTCAACCTTTTTATGCAATCAAATGAAACCGATCGGAAAGTAGCCTTGGTTCCGGTGTCCGTTGCTATTTTTATCCCTGTGGCCGAGTGTTATTCTGATGATGTAAATAACCACCGTCCTAGAATCGTTTGCACTCGGTCACATTGTCGAATTTTGGGATGGCTTTACTGGGATGCTGTCACTGTCCTTGTCACAGCTTGGCCTTCCAAAACGCTGACGCATCGGCTGACGTTCTTACGTATCCACTTGCGAGGTACTTTGTCCCCTAACGGCAGTAAGCCTAAACAATAGGTTGTGCAATGATTAGGATGTCCATTTCAAGGATAATTTGTCACGTTCCTTTGCTCTTTAAATGAAACCACAAACGGGCTAACTTTGAACGTGATCAAGCAAAGCGTAGGTTTCGTTCGAAAAGAAATTTGTTGTTACACTTTTCTACTCCTTATCATTGATTGATCAAAGCCATTTGTTTTATGATACTTTAGCTAACTGCCTTAAAACCTTTACGTTGGTTTCAATATTCCAAATGGCCAAGATATTCGATTGTTTCTGCAATACGGTTTGCCAAGTAAAATTGCTTGGCTTTTTAAACGATGTTTCGCAACATTCAATTCTCATTCTTGCCTTTCCAACCGTCTAATTGATTCTTGTGTCACTCACAAAAAAGCTCGATTATGTTCACAAGGAATGTAATTTCTTTCCTTCAATCATGCAATCAACGTTTTGTCATTTCATTCCACAGCTGCTTCGTACAAAAAACCATTACTTAATGTGAAAGAATGGTACCGGGGCAGTAAGACTTTTCCCAGCACGTCGTTTAACGTGTTTAGCGTGTTTTTTTTCGATTTTTTAAGCCGAGAAAATAGAAGAAATTAGACGTGATCAGTTATGGGTACGCGATAGGAATGATCATTGTTTTTTTTACAGATCAATCTAAGAGATAAAATTTTGTCTCTGTATTAGTTAGAGCGCCCGCATGAACTCGCATTTATATTAACGCTTAGTAAGTGTTCGATACACAATGTAGTAGTTGTTCTTAGTAGCAGATGTCAGATTTTAGTATGTTAGTGTGTGTAACACGTCGGGGAACATTATGGTGCAGTACAGTACCTGTAGGTAAGAATTCCATACGTTCATTAGGTTGAAGAATGAATATTCATCGTGTACCAAACTTATGAGTACAAGAAATGGTTCAATAAATAAAATCATATTTCTTGGTAGTCGTAGTTGCTTTCAACAGAAACAAGCTAGAGATAATTTGATAAAGGTGAGCGACAGTGAGCTTGCTTGCTTTCGAACCTCAACTCACATGTTATTCTGATGATGTAAATAACCACCGTCCTAGAATCGTTTGCACCCGGTCACATTGTCGAATTTTGGGATGGCTTTACTGGGATGCTGTCACTGTCCTTGTCACAGCTTGGCCTTCCAAAACGCTGACGCATCGGCTGACGTTCTTACGTATCCACTTGCGAAGTACTTTGTCCCCTAACGGCAGTAAGCCTAAACAATAGGTTGTGCAATGATTAGGATGTCCATTTCAAGGATAATTTGTCACGTTCCTTTGCTCTTTAAATGAAACCACAAACGGGCTAACTTTGAACGTGATCAAGCAAAGCGTAGGTTTCGTTCGAAAAGAAATTTGTTGTTACACTTTTCTACTCCTTATCATTGATTGATCAAAGCCATTTGTTTTATGATACTTTAGCTAACTGCCTTAAAACCTTTACGTTGGTTTCAATATTCCAAATGGCCAAGATATTCGATTGTTTCTGCAATACGGTTTGCCAAGTAAAATTGCTTGGCTTTTTAAACGATGTTTCGCAACATTCAATTCTCATTCTTGCCTTTCCAACCGTCTAATTGATTCTTGTGTCACTCACAAAAAAGCTCGATTATGTTCACAAGGAATGTAATTTCTTTCCTTCAATCATGCAATCAACGTTTTGTCATTTCATTCCACAGCTGCTTCGTACAAAAAACCATTACTTAATGTGAAAGAATGGTACCGGGGCAGTAAGACTTTTCCCAGCACGTCGTTTAACGTGTTTAGCGTGTTTTTTTTCGATTTTTTAAGCCGAGAAAATAGAAGAAATTAGACGTGATCAGTTATGGGTACGCGATAGGAATGATCATTGTTTTTTTTACAGATCAATCTAAGAGATAAAATTTTGTCTCTGTATTAGTTAGAGCGCCCGCATGAACTCGCATTTATATTAACGCTTAGTAAGTGTTCGATACACAATGTAGTAGTTGTTCTTAGTAGCAGATGTCAGATTTTAGTATGTTAGTGTGTGTAACACGTCGGGGAACATTATGGTGCAGTACAGTACCTGTAGGTAAGAATTCCATACGTGCATTAGGTTGAAGAATGAATATTCATCGTGTACCAAACTTATCAGTACAAGAAATGGTTCAATAAATAAAATCATATTTCTTGGTAGTCGTAGTTGCTTGCAACAGAAACAAGCTAGAGATAATTTGATAAAGGTGAGCGACAGTGAGCTTGCTTGCTTTCGAACCTCAACTCACACATATTTGGCACGAAATTTCATTCTACTAGCCTTCGTAGTCGTATCATAAATCTTCATTTGTTCATCTATAATGAAAGTCAAATAAACAAATTTATCTTTTTATCAACGGCGAAACATAGCAGAGAAACTATTGCGTGCCAAAATGGTTCGCTATTTACGATGTACAATTTTTGTAAATTTATTGTACCTTATTGTTTATTGTTTCTGTATATTAAACCGACACAGCGAGAAAAGGCGCCAACCCCAAAAAATTGCTCCCCTAACTACGCCATTGTTTAGCATCCCCAGCATAGCACAGTAACCGTCCCGCCCGTAGCTTACTAACCATCGCAATCCGATACAAATGTTTGCCTTTAAATAATCCTTAAATTTGTGTCCCGATCACAAACACTTATCCATCTTGAACTTTTCCGTGTCGGTGTCAAAATAGCAAGCCCGGTTCCGAACGCGTGCGATAAACATGAAATATACGACTAATTGTACAGCAACACTCAACACAGCTCAACGCGCTCTCACTTTCCAGCGGCGAAAGTGAAGCTGCTTATAAAATCATTTTAGCCCCAGTAAATAAGCGAGCGGCACGGAGAAGAATTTGGCGAAAAAAGTGGTAAGTGACATAACTGTCGAATCTGCCGCTTCCGATGGCCCGTAGGCACTCTCCCCCTCTCTGGAGGTCATGATTTGCTAACGAAACGTGACGAATGCTGTCAGTGCAACCGTTGGTATGGGACTCGCTCATGAATATTGGGTAGGCAAAATCAAAAAGAAGGAAGAAACTTTGCCGCCGCAACTTTTGACAGTGTACGGTTGCTTGTTTTGTTTGGTTCGTGTTTTGAGTTAATGGTGTCTGCTGTTAAATGGAATTTTCACTCAATAAGGAAATTGCTCGAAACGATTAAACATCCAAACACTCCCTCCACCCCTCGCTGTTTCGCTGTGCAATTGTTGGGCGACGTTGACAAAAGCAAGTGGGCTGCGATTATCGTTTTATTCAACTTTATGGGTTGGTTTATTTTTAAACATACTTTAAATGCAGAAGAATATTAAACGAGCTCGATGTTGGTAAGACTTTTTTTTTGTGTCGGAACGCTGTTCGCTTTAAATATTATAGTACCGACTTCTGCTTGTGTGCATTAAGCTTAACATGTTCTGTTAGCTTAGAAAGTGAAAAAGAAATATGTATAAAAATGATCACATTAAAACAAATTGAAGGCACGGCGCCCTCCTAGCCCAACCATTCAAGGACATTTTTGCTAGTGCTGATTGAAAAACAAATCAAATAATAATCAAAAATTTGCAACGAATGCGAACACAATCACAGCCAACCGCTCGTGTTTTGTTATTTTTTTTCTTGTTTTCTATTCCTTTAGTTTCTCTGCTATGTTTCGCCGTTGATAAAAAGATAAATTTGTTTATTTGACTTTCATTATAGATGAACAAATGAAGAGCGGGCAAGAAAATTGAATAATTAGATTGGAATTCTACAAGAAGTAGATTAAAGTTCACTTGCCCACTAACTCGCCGACGCGTACGGTGCGAGAGTGGACACTTTAACTGCGAAGACGACAACAAATCGGACAAACTGGAGCGCGTGGTAGCTTATGCGGCTTAAGCTGAGCCTTTAGCTTGAAGTACTTTCATCCAAACGCATCAATTTAAGTTGTTCGGTATCGGCTTGCTTCGCCCAGCGCCAGGCAAGACGATCGGATCGGTGAAAGCGTAGAAAGCAGGACTAAAACCGAAAAGCAATTGAAGAGTTTTGTTGGAAAGTGATATCGTGCGCAACAAACACTTCTTGCCTACGTGCCAACTTCAAGCTAAAGTTGTGCAATAAAACAACAGGAAACAGGCACATTAGAGATTCGGTTTATACACAACTTCGGGGAAATATGATGATTGGCGAACAATATCGAGCGTATTGTCTCAAATCTTGCACAACACTTCGGGTTTCGACTTTAAAGCTCACAAAAAAGACGATAAAAATAGTCCGCTCCGGTCCGGTTCAGCGGTGAAAGGTTGAAGCTAGCAAAATGTGCCTGCACCGTACCTTCCAGAAACTACCATGTCTATTTCCGGTGCTTTTGTTTTGCAGAGCAGAAATGACGAGAACTTTCGAACCCTCGATTTCGGACAATCGAAACGAGCAGAAGCAATGTTATTAATGGTGCATTTGTTATTTTTCATTTAATTTGCGAAAGTGAAACCCGTGTAGCAAACAACAATACGAAACCACTTTTCCCTGCAAACAACACACGGATCTGGGCCTTTATTTACATCAGGTTCATCGCTTGGCATGGCACAAAAGGGCGAAATCTTGAGATTTGGTAACTGAAAATCCACAGCAAAAGCACACACAAAGCAAACATCATAATCTCATCCCGAACCCGTCGTTGCCCTATTGACGTTTGGCAAAGATTGACGTAATTGGCGAACCACCGATCGACGACCAAATGTAAACCGTGACCGTGCTCGGTTAAGCCCGTGCGGCCCGATATCGAGTGAGATTGCGATACACATGCGAGCGGGTTGATGACCAATTGTATCACCTACTTCCCACAGGACTGACCAAAGCTAGCAGGGATTACGGATTGTCGATCCACGTCACTCGTCACTCCCACCATGTACCGCTGACACACGCACACTCGCACACGCACCCGGCCACCTACCACTTGTGGCCCAATGGAGCGATTATTTGATAAAGGATACGGCTACAAAAGTCAATATCCGGCAAATGTGGGTTTTGGCAAAAGCTTTTTTGGGAGGGGGTGGCCCGGAAAATGACGAAGCTTTCCCATTTTTCACGCTCAGCTGGCGGAAAGAATGGCTTAATGGTAGTAATGGCTGGTAGGGTGCACACCGAAACCGAACTGACACCATATGTGGTTAAGCCATGTGTGTTAGCTGTTTAGGTGTGTTGTTGTTGTAGTTGTTGTGAATTTCAACAGGACGTGGTATCAGGATGAGAATGGCTGAGGTAGTGTAAGAAACGATAAAAGTTCATCTCATCATCGAAAAGCACTCAAGCGATGCTCGGTAGCCAAAGCGCTTTAATCGCTTGCCAGTTGTTTTAGCTTTCAAGACTTGTCATTTGAATGGTTTATCGATTTGTTCGGCAAAGGCAGTGAGAATCGAGTTTCAGAAATTGTTGCAAAAGATGTTTTTGAAGCCATAGGAAATTATGAAATTTTGTTAAAGTTTTTAGAAAATGTTTCAATATAAAACATTAATGTCAAGTCACTCGTAAGTAAATGATTCTTCTTGTTATAAAAAGTATTTGTAGAAATTATTCCGAAAATTGTTTTGTAGACATAGGAAATTATGAAAATGTGTTAAAGTACAAAAAAATGTGTTAAAGTAAGTAGCCTTTGTTCTTTTTTAGTAGAAGATCTCTAACACTTAACTGTGAATGTCTTCAAAGTGAAACAATAAGAGAAACATGCAATAGTGTAAGACTTTACAGTTTAATGACTAACTTAATTCATTCATTCCCACATTAACTGATAACAAAAGCATAATTAATGGTTTTTAACCATTGAAAATTATCACTTCAAATAAAACGAAACCTTTTTAGCACAGGGATCAGCCAAAGTTTTCGATGATTTTGTGAATAACTATACAAAAATAAACAATTCTGTAATATTTTAACAAAATAAAAATATTTCTCCTTCAGTTATGAATCTTATCTGCGCTGTGCTGTGAAAATAGCAAACATAATGAAGGAATCTTATTTATTCTACGTGACATGGACCACCATGAATGTTTGGAAAATAGTTCTTGATATGACGATACGTCTGGGGTTTAGCTGTGGCTTTCAGCATAATAATAACAAAACAGAGTAGCCAGATTTCTCTTTATTCTTCATTCTCAATATAAATTTATGGAAAGAAGGATTTTCTATTGTTTTTGAGGTTAACCTTAGAAGTTTGGAAGAATA
Organism: Anopheles maculatus; assembly: GCA_002091835.1. Taxonomy (NCBI): domain Eukaryota; kingdom Metazoa; phylum Arthropoda; class Insecta; order Diptera; family Culicidae; genus Anopheles; species Anopheles maculatus. The sequence continues at coordinate 238,045 of KZ061677.1, read as the reverse complement.
GTCGGCATTAGCTCAAACATCAAACGCAGTTTCACCTGAATTTCCATTTTAAAAATTACCAAATATGAAGAACGATTGTATTATAGAATAATGAACAGATTGTTAAGAACTGCATCAAGATGATATTTGTAAATGGAAGGATAAAGCTGAATGCAACCATAAACTAATTAAGAATTAAAGGTTTCATGAAAAACAGTGGTTCTTAATCTATGTTTTCTTGTATTAAAGTAAAAACTATTTTTTAGATGTTAGAATTTTTCGATGTTTGATTGATAATAGCGAAAAAGATATCAATTTATTTTCCCAAAACAAGATACATGTTTTCGCTTTTGTGTCCTTTTGTGACCACTTGCATGTCTTCTCTTCAAGGAAGTGCTAGAATATCCCATCCAAGTCTTGGGAGAGGAATCACTAGTTTGCAGCATAAGAATTACTAAAGTAATTAGCATTAAATCCCAGTTTGAAAATCATTAGGGGTCTCCTTGAAAATGTGTAATAATGTACGTAGGGGTTGATGTACATGTAGGTGATTTGATCTTTGAAGTCGTCCAAAACTTTCACTCTCTTATGTTAAAAGTCCGCAACAACAATGATAAAGTTATGGGAATAAGAGAAATATCCGAGGATGCTTCGGCAATTAAAACACTTCTCATGAAGAATGAAGTTAGACCGCCACAGATCATATTTAGTTCATCTCATCTTCGCGACGGATACGTTATTAAGGCATTGACTCTGCCCGATACTTATGAATTTCTTTTAGCCACACTTAATGATAAAATGCTCAGAAAAATGTATGTCCCCGTTGTGATGAGTCGCATATGACGAATTCTATATACGGATCGATTGTGCAACAAATTAGAATCTCCAGGATCCGGTGGGCTGGTCATGTAATGAGAATGACACCGGACGAATTAACACGAAAAGACTTTTTTTCGTCCACTTTGATGGAGAAGACTAAGGTGGATATGGAACTTGGATTAACGCCTTGGATTGAATTAACGCCTGATATGTAAATAAGTTAGTATTTTTTTAAAAATACTGTACATTAAAAACATTCTTCAATCAATAAACATAATTCACAGCAAATAATAGAATACAAATTTAAACATTGTTATGAACCCTGCTATGTACTACCATTTTCCATCGAATCAACTGACACGAACGTATACAGAACGAAATGGCACGGGTCGGAACAGACCGATGTCAAAATCACACTCTAGATTCTTTTCCTCCAGACACCACATGTCCACGGTTTTGCATAACATCTCGGTAACACCCCAGTGCTCGGTTTGCAACAATGCAAAAAGATCTTGCACAGTCGCTTGTTTCCATTTTCACTACTCAGTGGGGTGAGTACAGCAGAATAAAATGAAATAAAATAAACCCTGGCTGCTTCTTGCAAACACACACTTAAGTATACAAAGGTAAACAATGTTTAGCCCCGTCAGCGCAACCGTCCATAGTGCAATGCATGGGAACTGAGAAGTGAAGATCTACGTGGTATAAAAATTTACCTACACCATTTGACGTGGAAAAGTCTAATAAACCGTACGCCGGTCGTTTGTTTTATGCTGGCGCTTTTTGTCGCGCTACCAGGCATGTGGCAGTAGCTAGTAGCTACAATGATACCGGCAGCACCCACTCATAAACCTTTGCTTTGCCTACCAGCGCGACATGTTTTCCCCGAACGCGGGGGTTGGCGAGCACGGTTGCGGAAGCGTTTTCGATTCTTCGTACTAATAAATTCGGACGGCATCAATAACATGATGGGAAATGGCTTTCACCGTAACACCTGCCCGCCGTGCGCCCTTTTTGCCACCTTCCAGATTTCAGATCAATGAACAGATTGCGCGAAGGCCATGAAATTCCAGCTGGAACGTATAGCTTCCAGTTACAGCGAAACTCCCATCAAGCGTAGCGACCATGCGTGCTTTATTTTAAAATACTCTTTCATATTTTTTTTGGTTTTGCTTTTGACTCCCATCAGAAACAATAGCACGAAAAGGTAAAGATGACGCGTGCACAAATCATTAACATCCTTCGCTCTGGCAGCAATCAGTACGAAACCATCCGTAATTGGAACGCAACAATGGATGCGTTCGATTATTAGATAAAATTAATTAAAAGGCCACTGTGTTTCGAAACGTCTACCAAAGTTTGCCAAAGTTTGTTAGTGATGATTTAACTAGCACATAAACCCTGCCTAGAAGTGCACTATGCGAATAAATCAACAGTTTGAGCCAAGCACACAAACCAAAGTTCTATTTACAAAGAGAAAATAATCTTCTAATGCTGAATATTATGTGCTTTTTCTCTCTCTCTCTCTCTGTCTCATCATTCTCGTTTAAAGAGTATCTGAGAGTGCACGAGGGTGCTGCTTGTATGTGTGATTTCATCATGCAAGTGTACTCCTTTTGTGTGGAGCTATTTATTTAGCTCGAAACCACTTTTAATTGGCTCACGTGCACTCGTGTCTCGGGATTTTTTTTTTGTTTGTTTGTGCTGTTGTTGCTGTTGTCGGGTGTTTCTCTTCCACAGCCGCAACGCAACCCTGATGAATCTCAACCTAAACACGCCATGCGTAATAACCGGCAGCATAATTAGCTCCGTTGGGTTACATTAACAAATAACGCATATTATATTTGCTCACTCGCTAACGTCCCTCGGTAAGCTAAATTAAATGTCAGCTTGAGTGGAACGTTTCATTCTATAGGCGATCTCATTAAATTGTGAAATCCACTGGAATGGCTTTAAACAATAACGAAAAAAAAATGACAACAGGCACCAGGATTCCTATGATACGATGCTTAAATATCTGTGCTGTATATTTTATTCGATACTCGACGGCTTCATGCGCCTAAATGTATACTGTGCTACGATAACGTAGCACCTTTAACAACAATGGGGAAAAAATCCTCTGATACCCATTTGCAACTAAGGAGGCGATAAAAACCGTTTGTGCGGATGGCGAATTTTACATTTCTGTAACCTCTCGCTCACAGAGGGGGGGTGCGTAATAAAATATTCACTTTTCCATCAACTAGCCCATTTTCCATTAACATCCACGCGCAATGATCGCGTTTCGTAACGATTCCATGGAAGGGTTGTTAATATTAAACCACAATATATGAACTATTTATGAGCAGGTAGACTTGTGGAAGCGATCTTCCAGGTATGAATAGGCTTTTTAACTTTAATAACACTATTATTGGTTTGTGAGATGTTGCATGAAAATTTTGTTTAACGCAATATTTGCATCACTCTTAACGCCAGCACATGCATTAGACGGTTTGAAATTCAATCATCGTAATCACTCATTTTTACATTCACACTCGAGCTGAAGTTTGTAACCGATCTTCCTCATTAGCTAAATAAGCTTCTTTTTTTTTTTTTTGTTCGGTGCTCCTAAATGATATTCACGTGTCGCAAAGTGCGAAACAGCGAGAAGAGCATTTCACTAATTATCAATCAATTAAATTGACTTAATAATGGTGTTTGGTGGGGCTGAGAAGAAAACGAACTACGGAGTGTCGTCACGTGTAACAAAATCTTTCACTAATGAGAGTGAATAAAAATGCTAAGCGAAAATTGATTAAGTTAATTGATTTCGACTCCGGACCGCGCTTTTCGATGGCGGCGCGAGAAGAAGAAGACATCAAAATCCCACATCCGCACGGTCCTCGCACGGAAGCAATTATGTGAACGTGACACATCAAGAGAACCACAGTCGCTGTGTTACACACACACAGTAAGAATGCATGTTAAGCTTCCTCCTTGACGAAGCAATCACCGCAGACAGCGCCTCCGTTAAGCTTTACCTGCACTGGATGAAATTTCACTCCGTCAGCAGCGTATAATGATGGCCGCCCGAGGCCAAGCCGCAGTGTAGCACTCCAAAAATGATGAACGAGCAGGGGACCACTTCGACGGTATGCTGCTGGTCGATTGTTGCCGCGGCTTTTAAAATCCCTTCGCAAACAGCTGTGTGTAGTGCTGGTATTACCCTTTTGTCGGTGGTATGTTAGCGGCCTGACGTTATGGCAAAACTATTCCCCCAAGTACCTGGGTTGGCAGATAACAGGCGCATTTGCGCAACCATGCAACGAAATTTATTATCTCAATCTGCCGTACTGTTTTGCACCAAAAATTGTGCCCGCATGTTTTTAATATATTCAAAACAAATGCACCACCACTCGACGGGACGCGAGGCTTCCGGCCACTCGATCACCAGACACACCGCCAACGAGCACTTTCGCCAGCAAGCAGCAATCTATTCGAGCTAATTTATTGCACTTGTAGCGCCGGGTACTTGCAGGAAAAAGCACAACAGACACACACACCCACAAAAATGCTCTACCGACGACACAACACGAACCGTACTAACGCGAACCGTTTGTTCATCGAACCCTTTAAGGCTGGAGCCGTCTTAAACTTTTGATTCGAGCAGAAGCACAATTCCGTTACAACTCGGTGTACCCTCACGTGGAGGCGAACAGCAGCGAATGACAGCAAACGGTGTGTTGTTCCTTCCGCTTGCAACAACCAACTCAGAAAGACTGAATGAATCCAGTGGACGCGAGTCGTGTTATTTATCAATCGTATCACCATCACCCGAATCCTTTTTCTCTCAAAAAACATCCTCTCTGTCTCTCGTGTCTACCATTCACAAGAAATCTCGCCTCGAACGTTCTCTCGTAGTGGCCACCGGTTGGATTGTTTATGCAAACGAATTCACCAGGCCGTTGCTTCCGTTCCTCGACTATCGAAAACGTGCGCCACCAGGCGCCTCCATCACACTCGGCTAATGTTTTGGGCCGAAGAAAACATCTGTTTCCGTTAACGGCTCTCACACATTTTATTGGAACGCTCTCACGGTCTCACCACCACCTCGATCGAGCGAGAGCGAAACACAAAGCGCAGCAGAGACCACACGCCGCGTTGCTATACACAAACCGAAATAATAATAATACAACAAAACAAAAAGGCAAGACCACATCCGAAGGATAAGCGATCAACAAAAAAATAGCATGTTTTTGCGTGCACGATAGAGATAGCACCAGCGCAACAGACGCTCTCATTCGACACAAACCATGCTTCCCGTCGGCTGTTTGTTTACCTTGTGCAATGGAAACAGTTCAAGAGCGCACCGGCAAGCACACCGTGCAGGCAGTGGCCCGCGAGCTTCTTGTCGAGAAATCGTTCCGAGCAACTTTTTAATGGAACAACAATAATCGGCACGGCTATTACTCCGGGCTGTTCTATTCCACACTTCCAAAAACCTGCCCAATCCAGAGCTAAGCTGAGCGATGCGTGCAAACGTTTTAGCCGATTCGATTTGCTTTTAAGGTTTACTTTAAGACATACTTTAAACGAGTAATGTTGATGGGTTATTGGGCGAAGTGATTATGAGCACATACTATTAGAGTGTTAATGGTAATCATTGAGTGAATGTAGAGGGCAATGATTTTTGTGGTACTGTCTTGATCAATACATTTGTACCTATTGTTGGAGGTAATGGAAGCAAAATGGAAAATCTGGACTTAATATTTATCCGCAGCTGGATAGTTAGTCCTAGGTGCGGTAGAACTATAGATTTATGAGCATGTCGGGTGAAAGACCAGTGCCACTACTACGAAACCGCAGAGCTTGGGACGAAAACATAAATCACTGTTTTAATGAAAAACACCGACATTTTCCAGCTCACTGGAAAATCATTTGTTACCCTTATCGTTGCTTAAAGATGTTAGGAACTATTTATACAAGCCCTGGGCATATACCAATAGCATTAATCAATTGTGATAGAGGGCAAACGATAAACAATATGTGTTGACTCTGTGGAATAAGAATAAATTTTAAATACTACCGTTTATATCACTAGAAAAAGCAAAAATAGAAAAAGCAAGTCACAAATCATCAGTATCATTATCATTGCAATGTGATAAACGATGTGCGTATCCATCATGCTAATATGCATATGACAAACGATGGTTTTTGCATCTTTTAGGTACTTTTATCATTTCGATGAATTCCCATGAGATTTCCCAAAACAACGGATATCAGTGCGGCCCTGTTTCAAACGATGGCCCCTTTTGCTGCTTCCATCATGACTGACAGAGCGGAAAATGTAACCATTATTGTTTGGGGATTTTATCTTGTAATCTATTTTTAACATTGTTTTTTTCAACGGAACTGCACTTTCCAATCATCTGACTGAAAACAATGTTTTTGCCGAAAAATAAGATATTTGTTTTTGGTGTGTGTGTGTGTGTATGTATCGTCTAAACACACGTTGAGGCGCACATTAGTTTCCGGCAGTAAGATTGTGAAAAGACGGGAAGCAAATCCAATGTGTGTGTGTGTGTGTGTGTGTGTGTGTGTGTGTGTGTGTGTGTGTTTGGTTTCCGGCGATGTAAAAAAATCAACCTTGAGCATTATAACTTGTTTGTAAACATGTAATAAATAGTGTGGAATTCGTAGATGAAACAATTAAAAGTGTTCTTCCAGAGAAAAGATCAAAAATCAAATTATTGTTGTTCGTGTGTGTTGTTGTTTTCTCTAAAATTACAGTGTTTCTCACTTGATAATGCAAAGTTACCTATGATTTTTGCAAACGCTCCATACGAAATCGTATGTAGCGTTTGCAAAAATCATAGGTAACTTTGCATTATCAAGTGAGAAACACTGTATGTTTCTATAAGGAAAGAATTAATTTGATTTTCTTTGACATTTATCTTCCACCAACTGCTTCATGAAAACTACTGTACAACTACTTGATTTTTTTTCTATATTTTAAAATATTTTAGTATTCTATTACGTTGAGCATTTGTATATAAATTATTAATTTTTCTACTTTACTTTTCTTTTCTTCATTATATTGCTTTTAATTTTTATCAGATTTTAATGCTTCTTCTTATTTGTTTCTTCTTCTGCTTCTTCTTTTTTAATTTGTTTTACATGTTCTTACTTATTATATATTCATTTTTCCAAACAACAAAAATATAGCAAATCAAATTCAAACTTGAAACCGACAAAAAAAAGGAGCCGTCGAACAAGATAAAAACGTCCAAGAAGAAAGGAAAAACAGATAGGAAGCAGCGTAAACAGTAAAAAAGAAAGGAAGTAAAGGAAAACAAAAAAACACATCAAAATGTCGTTATTTGCTCCAAATTTGATTTTCTGCTCGAAATTGGTGTATTTTCGAGCAGTGTTCGTTTTATTGAGCCAACCTGACGTATTTTCAAAATTGACAACTCATGTAACACAACTGTCAAAATTTTCATTCATTCGTGGCTGTCAGATGAGCTGTGCTGTGCGCACCTGTGCCGCTTTACTCATGTTGCTGATTTTACGAAAAATATCTCGATTACAAGAAGTGGCGTGTTTTTAAAACAAATCCGCGATTATTTTTTCCCCTCTGTGCTCATCTCAACCGAGACACTTTACGCTTCGTTATTACATCGGCTGCATTATTGAGTTAAGCCGTGCGTTGTTAAAATATTGCCGTAGCAACGCATAACGCGCTGACTCGGAGTCAACAAAAGTGGTAGAAAAAGTGCAAAATCAGTGTGTTTCTTCAGCGTAGTTTAGTGTAGTTACTTGTAGAAATGGCATCCCGCGAAGTGATGTAAGTCAAGCGATTATGAACGACACTATTGTGGGTTAGAGATTTTACCTTTTTTTTGTGTTGCACCTTCCAGCAGTATCGCGTCTGATGATAGTGACACCGAGGAGGATCAAAGCCCCCAGAACAAATTGGCGGAATACAAGCAAAGCAGCAGCAGCAGCTCGCGCAAACACAAGAAACACAAGCGGCATAAAAAATCATCCAAATCGGAGAAAGGGGACAAGCAGCACAAGCCAAAAAAGCATAAGAAACACAAGCGGAAACATCGCGGTGAGGTTGAGGACGAAAGTAGCTCCGAAGGTGAACCTGCTAAAAATGGTGCCTCTGCTGAATCATCCCGGAAGGTTGAACAAGTTACGCGACTGAAGCAATCCGCCGATGGTGGTGATAGTGCTGGTGGTGGTGATGATCGAGCTAGAGGGTACGACCTTGCCGCACGTTCGAAGAACAACGGCAGCACGAAAGCGGTGGTTGAGAAGCGCAAAGGGCACATTTCTACCGATCCTGATAAGCTGGTGCAAATGCTGACGCAAAATCTTGAAAAGCGCAAAGAGGATGTAGTTTCCGTAGAGAGCGAAAGCGATGGTACTGCCGTGGAAGATGCACCCAGCCCGGATGTTGCAGTCATTGAGGACGATGAGCTTAATTTGGAAGAGCTGATGCGGCAGAAAGCTTTGCTGCAGGCGTGCCTCGGTGAGTATGCAACGGACGAGGAGGATGAAAGGCTCGATAAGCAGTCAAGAACGGACCCGAACAGGGAGCGACCTGCGAAGAAAAAGAGGGTCGAAGGCAACGATGCAGTCATTACCATTGATGGCGATTCGACGCCGGACCTGAACGATCAAATGCGCAAGAGGTCGTCAAACGTCGCGAACCGTTCTTCAAAAGGTGGTAAAGATGAGCTTCAGGCTGGACAAAGAGGAAACAATGCGGAAGCTGATAGCAAGAGGAGTAAGGATAATCAGCAACATCAAACAAACGCACGTACACGGCAGCTGGAACGTGATCGGGAACGGGATCGTGAGCGGGATATCAGAGCGAGAGAAGAGCGCCGTAACAGAGAGGAGGACAATTACAAGCGACGCATGG
>KZ061677.1:214950-229320 GCA_002091835.1 Anopheles maculatus | reverse complement strand
GGTACGAGCGAGAAAAGGCTCGAGAAAGGGACCGTGAGCGTGATAGGGAACGGGTACGAGTGCGCCAACGGGAACGAGATCGTTCGCTGGAAAGACGACGAGATCGGCGCGGATTTTCTCCTCGCGAACGAAGTCGAGACAGACGATCCGTCGAGCGCGATCGTGGTCGGGGTGGGCCTGGTATGTTTGGTGCGCGTGACCGTTTCCGTGGCCGGAGTAGAGATCGCGACATGCGAGGCGCCGGCGGTAGGCTTGATCGGGAAAGGGATCGTGGTCGTGACAGGGACCGTGATGGTCGAGATTATGGTCGAGGAATGCAGCGGAATGGTCGCGATGGTCGTGGTGGCGGTAAAGGACGTAAGGCGGACGATGATCGGTTTAAAGATTCTCTCAGCGAAGGACTGAAGCAGCAAAAGGAATCGAGCAGTGACAGCGAGATTGGCGACATCGATATCGATGACGAAGAGGACGAGGAAAAGATAATCGAGAAGAGACGCAAAGAGCGTGAGGCCCTGCTCAAGGTAAAGGATGTCCTTGTAAGTGTCATTCCCGCACGTACACATTGTTTTGTTTGATTTCGTTTGCAGAAACTGGGCGTTGTAAATGAGGACAGTAACACGATGATGGAAGTGGAACCTCCCGAGCTTAGACAGGTCAGTATCGGCAGTACAGCGCCGTCGTCGCGCAACGAGAGCCGTGAAGCGACCAGCCAACGTCCGGACGAGCGCGACCGAGAGGGAACAGATCAATCGCTCACCCCACCGATACCGAACGAGCGGAAGGATCTGATGGGCAAGGTAGAACGTAAGCCGAAAGAATCACCCGAACCACCGAAAGATCTGGACAGGCAGAGTAAGGAACCGAAAAATACTGCGAAAGAAAATTCTAAACGCCCCGAATGGGACATGTTTGCCGAACAGGACATCGACTCGAATTTCGACTCACCTGGCACAGTTGTGGCCAACAAGCAGGCGCACGAGAATCCGGCCCTGACGGACAACTGGGACGATGCGGAAGGTTACTATCGTGTGCGTATTGGTGAAATCCTGGACAGCCGGTACGTGGTCGCTAACTACACTGGGCAGGGCGTGTTCAGTACGGTGGTGAAGGCGAGAGATCAGGCCCGTGGAAATGCTTTCGTTGCTGTCAAAATCATTCGTAACAATGAAATCATGTAAGTAAAGCAACGGTGGTCCCCGGTGATTACGGCGGGAAATGTTTCATACGTTCATTCTGGCACGTTTACTTTCAGGCATAAAACGGGCTTGCGAGAATTGGACATACTGAAGAAACTTAACGATGCAGATCCCAGCGATCGGTATCACTGTCTCCGTCTGTACAGACACTTTTTCCACAAGCAGGTACGTTCGTACTGATGATATCTGCCGTATACGTTCAGTGTAGAACATTATTGTAAAGTCTTTCTTTTTCTTTTCACTTACGCGTCCTCCTTAAAGCATCTGTGTATGGTTCTTGAGCCACTGTCGATGAATCTGCGCGAAGTTTTGAAAAAGTATGGCAAAAACGTTGGCCTGCACATCAAAGCCGTACGAAGCTACACTCAGCAGCTGCTGCTGGCGCTCAAGCTGTTGAAAAAGACGGGAATTCTGCATGCCGACATTAAACCGGACAACATTCTGGTGAACGAAAACAATTTGGTGCTAAAGTTGTGCGATTTTGGGTCCGCTTCGTCGATAACGGACAACGAAATTACCCCATACCTGGTATCGCGATTCTACCGGGCTCCGGAAATCATTCTCGGTTTGTCGTACGATTATGGCATCGACATGTGGTCCGCCGGCTGCTCCATTTATGAGCTGTACACGGGCAAAATCTTGTTTAGTGGTCAGTCCAATAATCAAATGCTTAAGTTTTTCATGGATCTGAAGGGCAAGATACCGAACAAGCTGATTCGGAAGGGACAGTTTAAGGATCAACATTTTGACCAGAATTGTAACTTTCTATCGCATGAGATCGATAAAATCACCGAACGGGTAAGTTTGCAATACTTTTTGTTATGTACAGTAGTATATTTAGTGGACTTGTTTCATCTACATTCAATCATTGCTAATAATTTCCTAGTGATTGTTACCTTTAAAACGTAAGCTCGTATGCTTCAAAACTCATATTATTTATTTGTTTAAGGGATTAGACTATCTCCTGATCGATATTTGATCGCTTATTGTTTCTTGTCATACCACATAAGATATTTAATTACGTTTGAAGATGAAAAACTAATAATTTAAACTGCGAGGGCTGACAATAAAGTAAGGTCTCCATTTTTTTTTTTTCATAGAAAATGACATTTATTTACAAAAAGCGATACACCGTTGGAAAGGCCAAGGTCTTGGCTACTTTTCTACATAATCGCCATTTTTTTTCCAACACCTTGCGCATCCGCACGATGAACTTGTATATGCCGGCAGAATACCACTCTCCGTCCGCCTCGCGCAGCCAGGTGTTGACCTCGTTCTGAACCTCCGCATCACTTTCAAACTTCTTCCCTCCGAGATGTTTTTTCAGGGCGGGGAACATGTGGTAGTCACTTGGGGCCACGTCGGGACTATAGGGAGGGTGATCGATGATGTCCCAGCCAAATTTCTTGAGCAGATCAAGGGTAACGTTGGCTGTGGTCTTCGGTCAGCTGTTTCGGCACCCATCGGGCAGAAACTTTGTGATACTGCAAGTTGTTCACAAGGATATGACGGATTGTTTCGCTGCTTCACACTCCTCCAAGCTTCTCTTCCAAGTCCGTAATTGTCGCACGGCGGTTTTTGAGCATTTCTGCCTCCACTGCTTGAACAATCGCATCCGAGACCGACGGTCGGCCACTTCTCTCCTCGCCGTGAACATTAGTGCGCCCGGAATTGAACTCGCGGCTCCACTTACGCACGTTTTTTATGTCCATACACTTTTCCCCGTAAACTTCAACTAGTTGACGATGGATTTCAATAGGTGTCACCTTTTTCGCACTCAAAAAAACGTATTACAGAACGAAATTCGCACTTGGACGCTGACGCGAGGGGTACCTCCATCGTTGACGGCTGCTCAGCCAAGACTGAGCGGTCGGGGAAGCCTCACCCAGCAGCAAAGTGGTAGTGGGGAAACCAAGGAACACGGCGGTGTTGCCAGATTTCGCCTAGCGCGTGATCCGGCGAAGTTGCAGCGTTGGAGACCTTACTTTATTGTCAGCCCTCGTACATAGGAATTGGATAAAGCTTTTTTTCATTTTGATATTCATCATTTGAAAACATAGTATTGAGATCATCGTTGTGGCAATATTTTGCTGTTGAGTCTGTAACTTAGGAACAGAAAGGCAAAGAACAGTGATGTCAAACTCATTTTATCCCGCAGACATGTTTGCAGCCTATCGCGGGTCGCATGATAAAATATAAATAGTACAATAAATTGGAAAGCATTAAAGCATTTTCCATCTTAAAAGTTGAGTACATGGAAAGGTATACGAGACATCGAGTGTCTTGTCTCTCAGGACTTGAGGAATCTCGTGTGGATCGGCATTGTCTCTAATTCGAACATCTTTCAGAAAAAGGGGTTTGTCGCTCTGAAGACGGGTTGAACTTAAGCGCCTGGGTCAACTGGATCATGTATCGTTGTAGACCATAGTCTTCAAGTATCAGAATTTATTGAGCAGCGATTATCTTGTCTATTATTGTCCAATATTGCGAAGAATCCACATGCCAGGACTTTTCCTGTGAGAATAAAATGGGCGAATTGCACATTTATTTGTCACATTTTTTTATAGATATCTGCACGTGTTGTTGGCTAATACACTACTTTTCATAGCAATGTGGAAAGACACACGGACGCAACAGACAAACAGACTAACTGCAAAATTTGCTCGACAATTCTCGGTAGTCGACAACATATCTCTGCTGGCCGAATTGATAGGACTCGGAGGGCTACATCTGGGCTCGCGGACCGTTCGTTTGACATGTCTGCACTAGATTTTTTTTTAATCTGGGGTATCCTCGTACTAACGATAGATTTCTGTGGTGTGATATACAACGTTACGGTGCATGTTCTATGATTGTTTAACATTTTTATAACTAACATTCACTATATATTTATAATATTTATAATTTAAATCCCTTTGGGATGATTGCCAGTTTCGCCCTTATGTGTGTCTTGTTTTCTTCAATTTTATCTCGTACTACTAACATATTACCACTAGAGTTAAAGTATTTTATGGTCATTTTTATACTAAAACTTTACAAACATTTAGTTACACTTTTATTGAATTTTTAAGTCCAATGCTTAAGCAAATTGTTCTTTTGGTGTTTTCTATTATTTTCTTCTTCCTTTTTTGTATTTTCTTTCATTGTGATATTCTGTATTGGATCATTTCTTCCATTGGTAAATGGTCATGCCTGTCCATTTTACACATTGAACATTAAATAAAATACTCTTCAAATGCTTTAGAACGTACAATCCATTTACGCAATCTCCGTTTTTACTACTGTATACTGACACCTTTTTCCCCGTCTGTATATTCGTGTAGGAAAAGGTCGTGGTAGTGTCAATGATAAAACCCACCCGGGATCTGCAACAGGAATTGATCGCTGGACAAAATCTTCCCGACGACCAGATACGGAAAGTATCCCAGCTGAAGGATCTGTTGGACAAAGTGTTTGCGCTCGATCCAGCGAAACGAATTTCGTTGAACCACGCGCTGGCTCATCCGTTTATCCAAGATAAGATCTAGGGCACACGGCTCATCACGACACCGCTTGCCACGGATTGCCACTGTATGCAACGGAAGTATTTTCCTTCCAATTCATGGATCAACGTCTAATCAACATTCAGCTATGCACATATTAACGATCCTTTTCTTACTTACGCTTCACTGAACAACAACGCTCGCGGCATCCGCACTCGCCCGGTTGTTCATCGAACGATGAAGGAAGTCCAACCCGATGATGCACCACACATCATTGATGCGTAGGAATTGAAGTGCGTGATTGTCGTACCGAAGCCCATGATGAGAACTTGTAGAAGCATTTTCTCTTGTTTTTTTCACGAAGCAAAAATAAGAGAGGTAAACAACTAAAAGCCACTCATGTAGTAACTTTAATCCACCATATATGTATAATCTAATCAACGCGGAGAATGGAGATCCCGAAAACAGAGAGATCGTAAAACGGTTGCAATCAAACAGCAACGATCGGTTAAAACAGGATGCAACCTATTGTTCCTTGTTCGTTTTTTTTACAGTGTAAAATCATTTTTCCCGTATTTTAATGACTATCAAAAAGCCTAGCAGAAAAACATAAGTATTAGATGATGTTCATGATGCATCATTTTTTCCGTTTTGAAATCTTATCATTTTAAATTCAAACCAACTGTCACTATTCGGAAAGATAATGAGAGGAAAGTATGATACCTCAAAGATTGTCTTCAGCTCTGTGTTTTAAATGTTTTACGCCAATCGTTTTAATTCTTTTGGAGTCAATAGCTGATAATAATAGCAAGATAGAAGAATGTGAGAGTGATTTCGTTTCGAGATGAAGCTACATCCAGCAAACAAAAACTATAGAGAGCCAGAGAGCGTGATAAAAATAAAAACAATTCCTTTCTAATGAGGATAAACAAAAAAAAACTCTCTCAAGGGTAGAGAAATTCGAAGAGTCTAAATTACATTTTCATTCTTTAGATTATGTGCTGTGTAGTGTAAAACGGATTTAATTACATTGATCTATCTCGTTTCAGCAACTGATGTTGAAAATGGTGCATTTGCTCAGTTGGACAACCTGTACGCGATCGTGTGTCAAAGCAAGAGATACACTGGTCTGGAACAAGCAAAGCTTTCGGTGTCAAAAGTGGATTACGCCAAGTTGTGCCAGCCAGTGATTGACGAAAAGTAAACATTTCACAATTAGACTCATTTCGAGAGCGAAGCTAAATGGGTAAAAACTAATCATATTTTTAAATCATCCTCCACAAGATATCGCACCCGTCGCACAGAAGCATGCATCCATCCTGTCTTGGATGAGGTCTCTTTTGGAATAATTCCACGGCACACGCCCCTCACGGGAATTTGATGCTGAAGAGCCGTGCATAAGAGGTAGTGAACGAATTATCTAATGTTTCGTTATTTATTTACACTTGTGCAAGTAAACTTTTTATCAACATATTTACATAAATTCAAGCCCAGTAGTATTTCTAGTGATTGAACTGACTTTCAATACTTCACGCATCAGACTTATGTTCTCTCGTTGGATGCGACCGTCTCTACTTAAGATGTTAATACTTTTCTTTGCTTAAATACTGTTCGACATTTTAAAGAAAAACACAACGCGTATCGCAGCGATGTTCGTGTGGACAGTTTGGAAACGCTGAATGAAGCACAACCAGCCGTTTAACAGATGGTAACCTCAAGCGATCAATTCCCGTACCCTCGGTGTGGTGGATCAGGTTGTTATGTGTTCATACCTTGGATGTGTCCGTTAGAATACGATATTTCTCGGTTTTTGTGCTTAATTTCTTTTCAGCTTGTGTTCAGATCGCGTTACATCTATGCGGATGAGGAATTTGTTTCAATTCCAATGGTAGATGGCTGGAAAATGGAAAAAAAAAGTTTCGTCACACAAACGATGGATGGTAAGTTCTGGTTTCTGTAGTTTAGCGGCAATTTATCCGAATATGGTGCAAGGTATCATGTACAGTAGCTGAAGCGCACTGGGAGGAAATTTGAATTATTCATCTTTTCGGTGTAACCTTTTCTGCAGACAATTGAATTGGGAATAAACGCGTCTCTCTTGAAGATTGGGAAAACAATAAAACAACGAGTGTTTTGAATTGACTGAGACATTGCACGTAGTTGCATGAGCGAAGCAATCGAATCGTAAGTACTAAAGAACATATTTTTTTTAAGACTAACGTCAATTTGCCTTAAATCATATTCCAACCATTTTATAAATTAAATTTTCTTGTAAATATTTAAGCAGACATCTAGGGCAGGTTGATATATATTACAATCGCCGAACTATTTGTATACTTTTGCAAACATTTGTTGTCGAAAACAATAATTTAAGGAAATGGTAGGAACGCTTCAAAAAAGAAACAAGTACTACAACAAAATAAATTCTATTTTAAAAAGATTTTTCATATCTGCTGGATAAAAATTCTTATATACTTACTTATCAGACACTACAACCGCTTCGCTGTCTTTGTCTGCTGCAATAATTCTCGATACCGCTCTCAGATAGATTCTTCTGGTTTAATATTTAGTTGTAGGATAACTTCTCTAACTCTTGATATCTAGCTTTCTTCCAATGGGGGACTATTTGTGATTAGGATTACCTTGAATGAATGTTATGAGGCGTATTTCCCGTCCGAGATTTCAACATGTTGATTCTTTTTGTATGGAGTACGATGCAACTACAGTAATTTAGCTACTCTGGAACTAGTGCTAGGAAAAGCTATTTAATGAACGTCAATTATATTTCAACTATTGTTTTATTACTGTATATAATGGAAAACGCACGTGCTGTATGTGTTGTCCGACTTCTTTCGTTGATATGAATGTTAATAAATTAATGTCTTTGGCAAGTGATGTGAGCTAAACAGATATGTATAAGCTACGTAGAGATGGCCTTTCGGCAATTGGCGAAAGACTCTTGCAATAATTACAAATTAGTTAATAAATGTGATATAGCGATGTGTCCAAATGTGATTTGGACATCAAGCATGACTGCAAGGTAATCTTTCTGAAGTAATCTTTTTGTTTTGATACTACATTCTTGTTTACCCCTTAGCTCGCTAGTCATATATGCATAGTCATCTCCTACCGTGTGAAAGACCAGCACCATTACCATTTTTACCTCCATGAAACATGTGGAGGTATTATCAAAGACGCCAATATCGTCTGCCCGTAAAACAAAATGGTCAAACCAATTCAATGTGTGTAATGTATGATTACATGCCACTCTGTCGTGCGTTATTGGTGCGAATATTTGTCAAAGAACTTTAAATTTATTAATTTTTATCGAAGTATTCTGATTTTATATCATTTCTTTCTGAAAGCACTTAGTAGACGAACATAGTGAAACGGTTTTCTTATCTTTATTATCCTCGTAACGGTTAATTTAACAGTTAAATATTAACAAAAAATCAAAACATACTGTATCGATACGATTATTACAAACAAAAACAAAAAAGAATAGAAGGAGTTGTTCGCATGTAACATAACAAAAAAAATGAAATACAATGTCTTAATGCTTCTGTCGTGCTTGCTGCTTCGTTAAAGGCGTCTTGAGAAGATCCTTTTAATAGCCGTTTGCATTGTCTGGCCCACCTGCAAGCGAGAATATGAAACGGTTGGTTCACCACTAGCTCAGACGCGTTACTTCTTTCAACTTACACGCGCTGTCTTTGGTATGGATGGGCAAATTTACGTTCCTCGCGACGCTCCATAGTCTTATCGCCCAATGTTGATAGGTTCGTCGGCCATGCCCAATTCTTCCGTAGCCGCTTTATTGCCTTTCCTTTTCTTCGAGTACCACATGAACATCAGGCCGGCGTAGATGTTAGACAAAAATACGAACCATGCCAGATAGAACCCATAGCCGTAGCTGGTGAGACGGGTGACGAAAGATAAAAGGGTGCGATATTGATTAGGGCAAACAAACCAACGGTGGACAAATAACGGGACCCACTCTACATACCTATATTTGGCACCTTTCGGGAAGGTGTAGGATATGTTTTCCTTTTCATACTCGACGGAAGCCACCAACACCTGAATGACAACAATGCTGGTCGCAGCTGCAAGGAAAGGGTAGCGGATTAATAGGTTGAAAGGATTACTACTCTACTTTATCATGTGCCTGTCGGTGGATTTTTTTTCCCCGTTTCTTTTCATTATTTTTAACCTACCTGATATGAAATGTATTCCGCCGGCCAATCGTTTGAACATGTACCGTGGGTTTAAAAATGTGTAGATCGAAAAGATGAACCCCATCACCATTACAAACACTGTAATGCACGCAAACGATGCTTCGGTCCGGCTGTAGTCTGTGGAATGGAAAGTATAATTATGTTTTCTGTTGATTGAACACTATTTATGGAACAGCACGATCGGATCGGTCTGAAAGGATGTTAACATAGGTTTGAACAACATTTAAAGAAATGGTTAATCGATAGTAGTTTGTTGCATAAAGTCGTCATGCGTTAAGGAACAGAAGTGCGAGGTTAAAATGCTGTTACTAAAATTATTACACAAACAGTAACTATTATTACTTTTTTTTAGGAAACAATACAATTTGAAAAGGTCGTCAACATTGTGTTTAAATATGCGGCGTTACATCACTACAAAATGCATCTTTTCTTTATTTTTGTAAATTCTTATAAACGTATGTTTAAAAGATTAGAATGATTTTAAAGATTTACCATCCGCCGGTCCTGTGGCCTAGCGAGTCGTCCTAACCGTCTTTTTTTATCATGTCTTTTATTTACGGTCAAAATAATACACAGCTCATCATTCCATTTGTCAAAATTGTTTAGAAACCGCAATTGTTCCAATTAAGAAGAAGCAAGAAGAAAGGTTAATAGGTGTAAGGTAATTGCCGTAAGGCCACTCGGGACCAAATTATATTGTTTTTAGATATAGTAAGGTTAATAACACAACAAAAAATGTGTTTCTAAATTGTTTAAAACTTCCTTGTTAAAAATTATCCTTGTCGATTTATTGATGTATGTCAACATAAAAAATTGTATGTTAATGTAACATTTTATATTATACTACTTAAAACATTCTATTACCACTATTAAAGAGTACATGTCACATTTTTATAGCTAACTACATACACTGAAGTCACATTTGTGCATAATCGTTGCATAAAGTCTAACGTTTCAGGCTTTAATTATCCAGCAGTGCCAATCAACGCGTTATAATTTCACAAATCGCACTAATTAAAGTGACATCTAGTATCGTACGGGGCACATAAACTTACTTCAGTACATTCAACATCGGCTAAGGGTTCAGCCAATGTGGAAAATCATTTGCATGCATAAGGGTAGGCTCACGTTCCTTTTTAGCGGCCGTAATCCGATTGAAATAACTGCACTGACATGGAAACATTCGGTTTTAGCTCACTCGCTCTCTCTAGCCAGTGTTTTGTTACACGATGTAGTGATAAAAATTTGAATTACGACTAAAGCACGATGCAACGGTGGTGCAGCATCACGGCGCTTCTTAAGTATCCAACACGCCAACGCACGGCGCGAAAAACTCACTGACAAGACAAGTGTATAGACAAGTTCCTTGTCCAACCGGGGCCCGGGACCGTTGTCATATTGTCGTTCACTTTTATGGTCGATTTTTTATGACTCGCAAGCAAAAATTAATAGCCACAGCGAAATGCATAACCCCGCATGAATTATGGTGCCACGCGTTGTGGCGTTGCTCCGGTACATCCTCACATCAACGAACTGATGACAGAAATTGGCGAATCGCGTTCGATGCAGTTTTGGCTCTGACAAGCGTTTAGATGATCCGTTTATTATCGGGTGCTTTAGAGAGCGTTTTGCTTGTGGAATGCGATTAGACTAGCGCAGAAGATACGAGACATACGAATAATGAAGTCTACGGTTCTAACGAAACTAAGTGAAATATTCTAAACAAATTAAACGACATTTCAGGTTCAACACAACTTGAACCACATAAAGTGAGTAACGAATACAAGCATAGCTAAGTTAACTAGGTTACTAAAGCAGCTAAAGAAGGAAGTACATCATGAAGGTGCTTAAAGGCAAGGTCTACGCTTCAGTCTACACAGCACAGTTGTACCGAGCTATTGTAAGAGAGATGGGGAAACAGAGATGCCATATATACGATCTTTTTCCTTAAATCTCTCCCTCACTTCCCAATAGAAAAGCTTGTATGCCACAAAAGACGCCGATGCGTACCTTCGGTCTGGAACTCAGGATTGTAGAAAGCTTCATCTTTCTCTACAAACGTGGCGAGGATCGTCGTGATCGTGGTCGGTTTGATGTAAGAAATGCAATATGTTTTAATTGGTAGATGGGTGTCGGTTAAAAGATGTGCGATTATATACTTTGGATGCGTTTAATTGTGGGTGGAACAGGGGGTTGACGTTAGCGAACAAACAACTCCTCAACAAAACGAAATCAAAAATTGGTGAAACAACTTCGCATAGTATGCACATCGTGCTGTTAATTACAAAGTCAATTAACAGGAACATACTGCGATGGAAAACTCCTGGAAAACCCGTTCACTACTCACCAAGCAGTTCGTCATCAATCGCGGGATCCTGAAGAATCTCGTCATCGCTAGGGAACAGATTGTGGAATTTACATTTTTCTGCAAAGATAATGAGAAAGAGAGGAGAGAAAAAAGCGGAACAATACACTTAGTAACCCGAATGCATCCACGAGACCATCATCATCATCATCATCATCATCATTGAGCATATCGCACGTACTGAAGGGGGTGTACTCGTAACCATTCCCTATGCGCCCTTTCTTCGGTGGAACCGGCGGTCGGATGATGTACTTGGTGCCATTTGGGCTGACGATGTACGGCGGGATGTTCATCGCTTTGGCGAAGCTCCAAAGTAAATAAATCACGCCCGGCCGCTGCTCCCAGTCATCGAACAGGGCCTCGGACAGTGTGATGGGCATCAGCACGTTGATGTCGGTCGAGTTGATGGTGACCGTGGTCAGCACGGCGGCTACCGGTTCCTTCAGCGTTTCACGCACCGAGTTCAGGTCGGTCGGATCGAGCATCATTAGCGGTGGGTTTTTGAGCTTTTGCACCGCGACATTGTCCTGCTGCCGCACCTTGCCGGTAATGTCGTGAAACAGATCCTTCAGCTCGCGGAACCGGTCCGCATCGTTAACGATCCAGGACGCGAACAGATGCCTTCGGAAGGTGTCGTCCACCTCGGTGAGGTTTTCCGTTTTCAGGTCGACGCTCAGAAACTCCCTGATGTACGGTTCCTTCGCAATGGACGTACGCATCGTGGCAATGCGATTCTCGTTCACGAACGATAGGGTCGTGAAGTTGCGCGTCGCGTTCGACTGTGCCATCACGGCCGGTATGACCCCGTAACGGCAAATCTTCCAAAGGCCCGAGTGTGACGTTTTGAAGTATCGTCTCGTTTCCGGTATGAAGATCCCTGGGAAAAGGCAAAAGGAAAACAAGGCAAAGATTCAAACAATTAGTAAACTAATGGTCAAAACGAGCGGAGGGGAAGACTTTGAAGGAAAGCGAAAGACAAGCGGAAATGTGACAGCTGACCGAGACGGGCGACGTGAGCTGAGCTGGCTGTCCCGCCAGCTTAATCCTGACATACGGTTGTTTGTCTTCCGCCTTAATTACATTCTGCTCGCGATGTCGGTTGCATCTACCGACTTTCCGTTCGCACTGCCCGAAACCGAACCGTCGAGTGGAGGTCCTGCAGTTTTTCGTCGTACTACACGGGCAGGTCTTATTTTTAATCTGACCAATTTACAAAATTTGCCCCTCTCCCGGTGTAATGAATATTGGCGTTTGCTGCTGGTCTTGCCCGTTTCACTCGCTCTCTCTCTCTCTCCTTCTTCCCTTTTTGCCAACATTCACCCCAAGAACGCTGGCAATTGTTGTAGGATTCTGTGTCGGGATTGCTTCCCCAACGACCGCAGCAAGAACCGAGCAAGCACCACTTACGGAATCTGTACGATCACAGTTTGCTGTTGACTTTCGCTGCTGGTTGCGAAACAGAAAGTAAACATTGGCCACACAATTTATCCTATTCGCAGCGTGCTACGGCGTGACCCGAAAGCGTTCGATCTTCCGAAAGTTCAACAAAGATGAAGGAGCCAATATTGGTTTACTTCATTTATTAGCCTGGACTCTGTGCGTGTTCAAGTTTATAATGCCATGGTAATTTAAAACAGATTCTTTGAATATTTTTTTTCTCACTTGTCTTGTTTAATTCTAGTTTTCTTGTCACATTGATTATTTTCTTGTTTGAATACTCACTAACCCTGGTTTCGTGCTGAATGATAGCATTTTTTTTCCCACAAACGAATGATGCAACTCTTACCAAGGATTGTAAGACCTCAAAATTTATGACCAGCAGGGAACTAAAACAAATTACTCCAATCGATCTTCATTACATACTATCTAAACATTTGCGCAACCCGCATCAACCTTCATTTCTCCAGCAACATTTGTGCGTGTTGTTATTTCCTAACGATGGAATCGAATCGACTCGAATTGTTGGATCAGGGTTTAATCTATCAGCAAACTATAACCATGTCCATGGAGCGTAAAGACTAAATTGTTGATGAAAAGCGTTTTATAGCGTTCCAGATTTTGTCTTAATTCTTACACAATTGTCTGTTTTAAAGTAAATGATTCATTTGAAAGTAAAAAGGTTAAAGCAAAATAAATCTTCTCGCACACTTTCGCCAGATGGATGGTCTGAATCATTATGATATATTTGTTGCGTATTATGAGCTGTCCGTACAAATGATTAACCGTCTGCAATCTGTCTTGTTTCACAATGAAGCCAGTAATCGAAACACGTGTTTCATGGGCTGCGATTTAATTTATAAATGTTCGTCATCTTTTCTTGACGACACCAGCCCAAGGCCATCACCGTTTAGATGACACCGTACCATGAATTAACTGAAGTACCTAGCGATGCATCTTTGATACATGGTATGCAGTTGAATATAGTGCAATACTGTTTATTGACACCAGTTGTATGCAGTTGAATATAGTTCAATACTGTTTATTGACACCACCTGTAAATCTGACCTGTATTTGTTCTTTTAAGTATCACTGATCACTAAACCTACGGGAATAACCTTCAGGGGATTCGGTACTGTTAGTAGAATAGAATATCAAACCAATAGATCGGTAGAAAATAAATTGCAAGAAAGGGCTGCCATCTATAATTATGTAAAATGATGGCAAATCGATTTATATAGTCTTTAACTTTAAGTCACCTTGGGAACAAACATTTAAAACCGGATAACTTAATCCTAATCGTCGTGTCGTGTCAGTCTTCTTTTTAAATTGATTAAATGACTTATTTTTTTGATCAGTAGGTAATTTAAATTCACTATAAATCATTTCCTTTGCTAATTTGTGCAGTAACATTAATTTGAAAATTGTTGTAAACGGAAATGCTTCGTTCTGGCAGTGACCGTTCTGAGCCCTAAAATACTAAAATTAAATCAACCATTCGCTGGTTTGACTCATTGTTCTTTACCTTTCACAAATTTCGTACCGCGCCAATGTTCGGTGAAATGGTCTTTTCCACCTCGAATGCCAAATTTCATACTTTCCACCGACTTTGGCAGACGTTCAAAGAATGCTTGGCCTTCTTTTTTTTTGGGTGG
>KZ061677.1:169811-213272 GCA_002091835.1 Anopheles maculatus | reverse complement strand
ATGAGCAACGCATTCGCGCGCAATCGGTTGTCGCGAACGAAGAAGATAAATTCTCACAGCTGAAAACGGGTTTGACCGCATGCTGGTGATGTTCCAGCTTCAAACGGCACGCGACACGACGGTGCGAAATGTTGGTGAGTTTGGTGTTGCGCTCGGTGGACACACACCACACCACACGCCAAAAAAAAAGGAACGGAACCTGAGGCGATCCGCACCGAAGCAGGAAGTTTAGACAGTGCATGAAATACCGCCTGCCGTGAAACATTACACGGTGGGTAGCCGCGATGAAAGGCAAAACCAACCGACTAGCTAGTACAATAAAACAAACCAGAGGCAACGCGCGCACACACACACATACACTCTGAAGTCCGCCAAGCGACGGTCGACAGCTCGACTCGAAATGTGGGATTTTTTGGGGTGTTTAAAAATAATTCTCACTCCCCAAGGGGTAGCAGCAACAAAAAATTGGGGAATGAACTTTTGTTTCTGGTGTTTCTCACCCGATGTTGACACACGATGCTACGAACGAACGAACGAACAAACGATGCACACTTTGGCCGAAACCTGCCTCTCTAAACGCATACACACGTTTGCCCAAGATTCGAACGACAAATTGCGACAAACCTGCCGCTGGCCAACGCATGTTCTCTGTGTGGCTGGATTTGGGAGTTGAAAGTGAAAGCCAATCATCGGTAAATGGCAGCTAATGCAAGTGGAAATTGAGGTCGTTCTGTGCTGTGGACAAATTGCATCGCTATGCACAGCAGTCAACAGAATCAAATGGTTATAGAGTTTCGGGTTCCTGAATGTTGAAGGAACTCGGATTTTTGATTTGGTATTTAAGGTAATAATTAATCCTTCTTTTAAGTCGACCATAGAACCTCTAGATGCTTTGGTCTAGCTAGTAAAGAAAAAAGATCCTCTCCTAAAAACAATATTTTCTATTCACAGTACTTAATTGCACACTTTTTTTTCCAATTTTATCACACTTATCACACCGCTCAATCAACATGTGTTGGACAGGTTAGTGAAACATTCGCGTCCTGTGCTCTCGCCACTAACCACCCATCATCACTTAACGCCCGCGGTCTCAACACCATACTTGCACGGAACTGCTCATAATCGTTTGACGACGGTCCGGTACGGCCGGCTCGTATCCGAACGGTGTTACCCTCACGGTGGCCCAGATCGTAACTGAAAATAGCGTTTCTGCCCACGACCCGGTACACTGCGCTCTGATCGCAGTAACTCAAACCACAGAAGACGTTGCTCGTTGATGCCTGTGAAAGATAATCGTCTGCAGAGAGTAGACTGTTTTGTTTTTTACTACCATCTTTACTACGCATGCCGCTCATTTTTTTCTACCGCTTCTAAATCCGATCCGAAACTCACGGTTCGCTCTCAACCCGATATGTGCTCACGAGTGGTAGAATTGGTTGGATTGAGTTCTTTGTGCGTTATCGCTGACTCCAAACATTAAGGATGAGTGCGTGACACGTGAGCAACGTTTTGGATGCTGAACTTCACACAATCGAGCTATCGACACTCGATACTAAACGGCAGTGTCAAGGATGGGTAGCTCAAATTTCATCCAAACCAAATTTCAAAGGACCTCATCTGTTTGCGTGCTTGGCCAAGGTTTTGATCCAGCCGGCGTTGGACCCATGCTGTACACATCTGGATGAGAGATAGATGTGTGTGATGTTCGCCTTGGTGGGAACCAAAATGGCTCACCATGGGAAAACAAATAGTGTGTATCGTGCCTTCTTTTCGCATCAGTACTATTTATATCTTCAAAAGCATTCTGCTGTACCAAACGCGTGAAGCTGCCTGGCGGTGGTGGCGGCCCGTGTTACACCGGCCGTGCAATTGTTTTCGGACAGTCAGTTTTTTTTTTTTGTGTATGTTGCACATTACTGGCAATCAATAAAGCAGACGGAATTTGTTTGTTTTTATCTTGTTTGCTTGAACGCGTGTGCTAACGGTACGGTTAATCACTGTTAAAGACAGATTAATTCTTTTCCTGGGAGATTCAGGATGGGTTTAAAGCGTATTCTAATAGCATTATGTATTGGGGGATTTTTTCTAAGGGTTAAAACGTTTTAAAATCTCAACCTTATCTCTTTTCGATTGATCGTACAACGTCAGGATGAGTTGTTTTTTTCTTTTTCTGATTATTAAGATTTTTACCTTGTTCCATTTTCTTCTTCATATTAATACTATTCTTTTTCTTTTTTAGTTCTGCATCTGTTCGAGGCCTTGGCGTATTACTGACTCCCTTCATTTTCTTGACTCGTATTTGGATAGTCAATCCTGCATATAAGGAATCGGTCCAGATAAGATGTAGTGGCTGTCCTGTCGTGCTAGCTATCAGCAACCGTAACACCGTTTTGCACCTTTAACCGTGTAAGCAACTGAATCCAAAAACCTGTTGATAATGAGTTCGTTAAATGAGTTACAACCTACGCCTGTACCTACGCCGCTCTGCTCCATCACAACACTTTTCACACTTGGTTTGGCATGTTGGATGTGTATTTTAAATAGTCAATTACCGCCAGTACCAATCTGTCACTAGCACGCCTCTTTCAACACCGAACCGATACCGGTGGGTCTTCAGCACTTTTCACAAAGTCTTTCGCTGCACGTTTTCCAACCACCGAACTCCGTGCTCGTCCTCCCATCGGGCCTAACAGATGAGTAATTGGGTGCTTCGTTGAAGTTGAGTAAAAATGTATCGCTTCGATAATTGTTTGCATGCGCTTATTTATCGGCCACCAACGAACGACAAGCCGTGAGAGAAAGAGAAGAAATCTTAATCTTCGAAACACTTCGAAATTGCCTTTGGCTAAAAGACCTGAAAGCAAGTAGGATACAGAGGGAAAAAAACGGGAAAATGTATCATTTCCCGCAAGAAGTAGGGTAATGAAATTTACACTGCAATAATTTTCTGCACACTTTTCTTTCCTTCAAGCCGCCTATGCTACGCTTTAATTAAATCCTCCCATACATACATGTCCATCAACGGGCATGGCGAGAAACAATGCGTTATTTAAAGAGTGCAATCACGCTCTTGGGTGGCTAAATATAAAGTAGAGAGCAGCGTTCAAGCATCACATCCTTCGGGTTATAAATTGGTGGAATCTTTGCTATCTTGCTCGGTGATAATAACAACTCATTGATGGATTTAATGGGCCAATTATAAGAATTGTAACGTACTTGTTGCGTCCCGGCTTGGGGCGGCCCGGTGGTGTATCCGAACACGGCAGGACCGGGGTTCGAATCCCGGCGGACCGCCTCCCCGTACGCAAGACTGACTATCCAGCTACGGGTAAAACTTAGTAAGAGAAAATTTGCTATAGCTGGCAGGCCAAGACCTCACGAGGTTGTAGTGCCAAGGAAGAAGAAGAGAACGTACTTGTTGCACATAGATCACATTTGAAGGAATCGTTCAAGATCGTCACAGAGCACCCTATGATGCGAGCGACATTGATCATATCAAACAAGTCAAGCTTAGCACTAGCTCATTGTAATGTATTTTAAATAGTCAATTACCGCCAGTACCAATCTGTCACTAGCACGCCTCTTTCAACACCGAACCGATACCGGTGGGTCTTCAGCACTTTTCACAAAGTCTTTCGCTGCACGTTTTCCAACCACCGAACTCCGTGCTCGTCCTCCCATCGGGCCTAACAGATGAGTAATTGGGTGCTTCGTTGAAGTTGAGTAAAAATGTATCGCTTCGATAATTGTTTGCATGCGCTTATTTATCGGCCACCAACGAACGACAAGCCGTGAGAGAAAGAGAAGAAATCTTAATCTTCGAAACACTTCGAAATTGCCTTTGGCTAAAAGACCTGAAAGCAAGTAGGATACAGAGGGAAAAAAACGGGAAAATGTATCATTTCCCGCAAGAAGTAGGGTAATGAAATTTACACTGCAATAATTTTCTGCACACTTTTCTTTCCTTCAAGCCGCCTATGCTACGCTTTAATTAAATCCTCCCATACATACATGTCCATCAACGGGCATGGCGAGAAACAATGCGTTATTTAAAGAGTGCAATCACGCTCTTGGGTGGCTAAATATAAAGTAGAGAGCAGCGTTCAAGCATCACATCCTTCGGGTTATAAATTGGTGGAATCTTTGCTATCTTGCTCGGTGATAATAACAACTCATTGATGGATTTAATGGGCCAATTATAAGAATTGTAACGTACTTGTTGCGTCCCGGCTTGGGGCGGCCCGGTGGTGTATCCGAACACGGCAGGACCGGGGTTCGAATCCCGGCGGACCGCCTCCCCGTACGCAAGACTGACTATCCAGCTACGGGTAAAACTTAGTAAGAGAAAATTTGCTATAGCTGGCAGGCCAAGACCTCACGAGGTTGTAGTGCCAAGGAAGAAGAAGAGAACGTACTTGTTGCACATAGATCACATTTGAAGGAATCGTTCAAGATCGTCACAGAGCACCCTATGATGCGAGCGACATTGATCATATCAAACAAGTCAAGCTTAGCACTAGCTCATTGTAAGGCTTATTGACAATCTATTTAACAGCAAACAATGCTCCACCCGTTGTTCAAATCCAATACGCTGCATCCCTTTGCTTTGTAAAACCAAAATCAGCGAAACAGTTTAGCGTAAACATGCACCAACTAGAATGTAAACAATTCATGACATTTAATTATCAACAGCACAAGCTGTAAAAATATATATAGTTCGAAAAATTCAAACATCAAACTCGATCTCGAGCATGCATGTTTTTGCCGAACATTTCTCTCCGTTCGGCCGATTTGTGTTTCACGCCACGAGACAATCAATCAACAAATAAACAATTCCCACGGTGGTTCGGTGGCGCTTCGTAAGCTGGCGGAAAATCGGAAGTGGTTAAAGCCATTTGCAAAATAAACTCGGTCGACAACATTCTACCAACCGCCAACTTGCTTACGGTGAACAACGAGACGGAATGAAAAAAAAAAGGATAAACGTTAAACCAGAAACAAAAATGGTACAGAAAAACACACACACACACGTACGGAAGACTACAAACTGTGTAGAAAATATGTTCACACCACACACACACACATGCTATCGTCTCCACACGGTTATGAGCGGTACCGGTTAGTTCCGGGGATGGAAAGAAACTAAAATTAGAAAATCAAACATATGGATATTGCCGGCCGGCTCGTTTGGGACAGCTTTCACTTGTCAGACAAAATTAATAAAAAAAAACCCCCCGGAACGCTACAAACTAAACTATCCAAGAGAGCAAGACAGACGTTCCGGGGTGTTAAAGAAGATCCTTTTTTTTGTGGGTCTGTTGGATCATAATAAATAGCATTTCAGAAACATCAGCTGGTGCAGTCACCTCACTTAATATTAACGTCTGTCGATGAAAAGCAAGTGGTGATGATGATGATGATTATGATTATGATAAAAAGCAGAAGCATAGCTTTGGGAAAATGGTGTCTGCTAGACAGATTGGTATTAATCATCTTCTTCAATTAACCTCTTAGAAGACGATTAAATCTTGCAAACATTATTTATCAATCGTTTGCCTTGATTAAATGTTTCTTGCAAGAAAAAGTTTTAAACGATTTAATCGGCATGATTTCTTGTGTGAGCCTTGCATCTCAAGCGTTTTAAATGCAGCTAATGCTGATGTTTCATCGTATGACTTTTTCGACCTTTCATTAATGCGCCAAACACAGTCCACACGACCACGCGAGACAGCTGGTATTTAGAAGCATCTCTATTAGCTTCTCCTTCAGTTGCGCGTTCTTCGCCAACTAAAACGCGTGCTAATTGCGTGCGCTCGGGCACAGCTGCTGGAACGCTGCCACCGAATGCACCGGTGCAACACCACCAAGCACCGAGCTCCAATTGGCTAATGATGCAAACATATGAGTGCAGCGAATCTTTTCCACGACGGTGACGAAATCGTGAATCGCTCAACGTGTCGCGTACGATCAATCAAAGCTGTCATGCTGATGTCATGCCGTTTATGACAGATGTTGGCGCCAAACAGTGGCCACACGCTACCACACAAGTGGGCATGTGTTAGCCGGAACAAAATGTTTTCTTGATTTTTTTTTTCGGTAAAACTGTGTTTCCATTACCTACAAAGATCAAGCAATACTTTAATCACGCTGCGCACTGCCGAACCTTTCACAGCACAGCACGCAATAAAATACTCATTGCTTGTGGTGGGTACGCAGAACTGAAACAACCTCCTCACCTGACAGCGTTTTGAAGAATGTTACACCTACTTTAAATGTACGGCTCGGGCAAACCGTAGAATACAAATTTTCGTTAAAATAAACAAACACCTGCCAATGGTCGGCGATGGTTTTTGTTTGTGCCCTGGAACTTCGGGCTGGGGTATGGGGTAGAATTTGCGCCAACAGTGACGTACGCTTGGCGGGCGTAATTATTTTCCACCATCATTCGGGATACGGTCGAAACCTAAAACATCTGGTGTTTAATCGAGTGTGTAGCAGCAATCCATTGTTTATGTTACCGTTCATTGTTTGGCCCGGTCCGTTAAGTAAAGTGTGACGTTTCTAGCAATGGAACCTTTTTTTTGTGTTTCCTACTTTTTGCAATCCTCTCCTTGGTGAGACGGGTTCTAGTGAGGTGCAGAATTGTCTTTATTCTGACACGTTTTCTGTGCTAAATTTCATTGCTTTAAATTGATTTCATTCGTTTTTCATCAAGGACATTAGTTTGGTTGGCAGATTTTTCTTGTTAAGATTAAGAGCATTTGATAAAAATTTAATCGAAAAGAGCACAAACTTGATGATGTAATTTTGTAATATTGGCCTGCTGCAGATGTCTTTGATACCTTTAATGGTTGAACGCTGTCTTCTAACATTTCAATATCCTGGTCTTTACTTGAAGACGTATCAATCCCATCACTTCATCTCAGTTTGAGTCTATTCGAGCTATCGGAACTCAACAACCTTAACTTAATCCATAAACGTATATGTCTTCGCCTGGCTGTAGAAACAAATACAAAAAAATGTTTACGGACTGGATTATCCGGTACCATTTTTATGACATGACCAGCCCATTAGAGCCTAGAGCTCCACAAAGGCTAGATCACCATAGTACAGGTCGTGACAGCCCTCTGTACCGAATCCAATCCGAGTTAGTCTCTACATAAAATAGATTATCTGGACTTGCTAGACGGCCAAAACCATGCTAAAGAATCTATAATTTGCTTAAAAAGAATTGACCTTTAATAATTTTAAACATTTTTATATTATATCCATAAAAAATCGTTTTTTATTTTATCGTACACTGCTAATTCTCGAATAAATGGCCTAACGACCTCTTAGGTCATGCCTGCCATTTCTGGCTTACTAGACTAATTGATACCGCATAGTTGGTTAGTCAATCCTCACTATGGGGGAACGGCCCAGATGAGACTTGAACCCCGGTCCTGCCGTGTGATCATAAATTAATATAAAATGTCATTTAAACCTAAATTTTTCGTTCTAAAGCCTGTACTTTAAATGCCCTAAGTCTTAATATCCTACTAAGGGCTTAACAGTTCATCTCTTTCAAGGATTAATTGGTCCTCAATATTATCATTCAAGAGTTCTTGTATAAAAATCCCTCTGTGCGGTCATTTTTTCATGTTCGAGTCCTTCGTAAGTAGGACACAAAGAGACACGGGATCATGGATACAATAAAACAAAACAAATTACGCCTAACTTTACATTTAATTAAATCAATCCTGTTAATTAATTAATTGTTGTTTTGATGAGGTCAATAAGATGGGATCACGCAAATTTTATCTGTTTACGAGTTTTGTATAACAATGTTCATCTTGTCGGGTATAGTCTTTACCATGTAGACGGATCCTTTAGAGTCTAAACCGTTGATTAAGGTTTCACAAAACGTAAAGGTTAAGCCGATGAAGTTGTAGAAATCCTCAACAGTTTCTGTTGCATTTCTGTTAGGTTTTGATAGCCCCAAATAAATCCAGTTTACCGCCTGGTTGAAGATTTAGAATCTTGAAATTAAGTCTATAATAAAGCATAGATCGTCACTGAGTTCCTCAACAATAGGATCGATTTGTTGGCTGTGCTCTCCAGACGAGAATGCTCCTTACTAGGCCATTCCCATATAGATGCTTCTGATTTGTTCTGTACAATGTATTGTGAAATTAATGACGCGCCACTTTTCTTAGTACCAACCCTATCCTTCCTTTTGAGCGTTTCGTAATACGTGGAGTGTCTTCTTATGAAAGTTAAGTCCTTAAACTTCACCAACTATTGCTTTTTTATGCATCAAAAATGGTGCTAAAGATAATATTTTAAACACATTTGTGTTCTTTAATCCTTTTTTCATACTCATACTTCTTCTCTGGCTCTACAATTTACAAATGCTATGTCCTGTCCTTTTTGGTTTCCTTGACCTGATTTTACCCGTAGCTAAATAGTTTTTCATTACAAGCATTAATTCTCATCTTCAAATTCTCAACACTTTCAAACGATTGAGTATCCAGGTTTACTATCCTGTCTTACTTCACCTTCACTGTTTCAACGTCAGTAGGTCACCTAATTAAACGCCTGAATCATTTTACAACCGGTTGTTAGCACTTAGTTAGCACGTTAACAACTCTCCCTTAAACTGTAGAAGGTTATAAAAATAAAGGTTTGTAAATTCTACTTCTGCATTTATTAACAAATCTTGTTGTTGGATGGTAAATTCTAAAGATCAATTTAGAATTTTTTAAATGAATACAGTAGAAAATTGTTAAACTTGTTAAGCAAAATTTGTTCGCATTCTTCACACTGCAATCTGAGAAGATTTTAGGTTATTATCTTGCGCTTGACTAATATTGTTGGAATATCAATATCCTTACAGCATCAAGATGGAATGTCCATCATCAATAAAATGAATTATTTATCATACCGATTCAAATCACACTGCAGAACGCACAAATATGTTGAAATTGAACATCGATAGCCATTGCTCTGGAACGGATCGTAGAAACTCAAGCAAATTGTTTTATAAAAATGAACCAAATTAAATTCCATTACTGATTGATATGCAAATGTCGTGCAATAATATCCTTACGTCGTTGATAGTATTCACCTCTAGCTGGTAACTTATACTGAAAGATGCATTAAAAATTCAATACTTTTAAAATTCAATATCGCAAATATGCACCACAATGCATTAAGGAAAGGGAAACCCTCTTAAACAAATAACTTCCTTAAGAAACGAGAACAATCTGGCAATGTTAGTCATTTTTCTTCCCAGAACAGGCTAAGAAACATTGTCTTTTGAAGCCCAAGAGCCCCGTGGTTCTGCACTTGCCATGTCAATATGAATGAATCAACACAAAACAAAAAGAATGGTAGAATTCATAAGAAAAGCTTGGCTCGATGCTCGACTGTTGTTTGCATAGAATCGGAACAGGCAGGCAGAACCTTTTGTTAGCATTGCATTGGGTTTCCATGCCGTATCCCTAGCCGAATGGGAGTAAATATTGACATTGAATGAATTTCACCGAACGAGAATAAACATACTTTCACCAGAATGATGAATTCAGGAAAATTCATCATAAACTTTACCTCAAGATCGTTTCATTTTATGCGAAATATGCATCTCGGTAGGGATAACATTCGCTACCACACGGTCTATTCTTCTGTCGTACTGTTTTTCCTATCGTTCTGTAATGTTGATAAGACCACACAGAATCTAGTGCTTGTTGTCCAGCAAAGGTTCCGGCTACGAGGTTTCTCAAGCGAGCAGCATCAAAAACACTTAGAGCTTCATGCTTTCAGGAAGCTTTGCATCAAGTATCCTGCCCAAGTGGACCTTTAAAACGGTCTTAAAACGTTTTAATGTTGTTTGTGAGCTGTTTTCATCATGCATCTTTGTGTGTGGGCTGAATTTGTGCCACTTTCAAAGCATCATCACTGCCGTCACTGCTCATTCTCATCAATATCTCTCGTTAAACAATCTTCAGCTTCGTTCTTCGTTGATGGGTTAAAATGGTTTGAACTTTGGCGACAAATGATCATCCTAACCTTTCGTACTGTCCCGGTATGGATGTATATTTTGGGGAAAAACAAAAAGCTTTTACATTTTATTACAAACCTTCCCTTTTAGGGGCAAAGTCACCGGAAGCAGGAGCAACCCATTTTGGTTCGGTGATACATTAATAGCTTATGTTGTCGGAAACACACAGAAACGCGCTCTCTCTCTCTGTCCTTTGCGCCGGCATTGATGTTAACAACATGGGAGTGATTTTCAGAAAAGTGGTACCATTAACAATAACATCGACACGAGATGGTACTCTTGTGATACGCTTCTACTGCACAACCCGGTCGCGGGTCATTCATAAGCAAAACATAACATGGAGGCGCATGGTCTTTCACTTTAGTTGCTTATCGTCGATGGAAAATAAAAATAAATGGATAAGTGAAAGTGAGTGAACTTTACTGAAGAAATGATACATCTTCTTAGTTTAAAATTTAACACTTTTACTTATATCATTTCGTACCGTCAAATATCGAAACGCGTCACGTTTATGCAATACGGTGTGGGACCTAGTCTCCGGCAGCTCAAAAGTAGAAAAACCACACAAACTACGACAATTTTGTGGCCATTCTTTCGCACCCGACCGTTCTGGCGTCATCTGTCATTCCAATTAAATTACAATGGACGCCTTAAGCGTCGTCCCAGCATCAGCGGTAATCGGCTTCATCCCAACTTTACCGTCACGCTGACATCAATCATCGTGCCATGGCGCACATTGTTGCGCAAAGTTAGGTTCCGTCTTTGCGTTGTGTCGCTGAAACCGTCACCATTATCTTACCATTTCCGCTCCATGACTAAACTGGGCCATGGAAACAAGTTTCTGCACTTTTTGTCACCGGGTTCGCAAGCATTGTGCTTGGTTGGTCATCGTTCCAATCACTGGTCAATACGTAACCGTATCATGTGCACACTTTCAACGTTCGTTCATTGCGTTGCTGCTATTCTTTCATATCTTGCCTGCTAGGTTGCTAGGTCATTGGGCTGTTTTACTTTTCAAACGTGATCAATACGCATGATATTGTGCATTTTAAGCGATTTTCTCGCGTTTAACGGAATGTTTAATTAAAATTGTCGCGTTCGTCTCAGTTCGTTATTGCAAATTCCTTTTTTCGCGAAAGTAGGAAAAGCTACCGAGCTAACAGTTCCACGCATTCTGTCTGTTGCCTTGTTAGCTCCTACTCACTCTTACCTACTGTTTGGTCGGTTGTCAAGACCGGTTGCCATGGCGAGGTATTAATATTCAAACAGCCACTTGTTGTTTCAAAGGGATGAATATTTAATCCGTTAAACAACAAGCCCGAGAAACGGGGGAAAGTGAAGCTCAATATTTGTTACTGTACCTCGATATAACATCTGCACTGGTTCTAGAAACTCTTTTAAATAATACCATTATACACATAATACGAAAAACGATCTTCACACTCTAAAAAAACACACACACTAGCCACCACCACCACCAGTCGCACTAGTGAAACAAATAAATAAATATTACTAACACGTTAATTAATTATAAACAGTCATATGCTGGCACGCTTCAAGTAACTCGCCCGTTTACTCCCGCCAACGTGAAGAGTACGCAAACAATTCAGGGAAACAAAATTGCCGATAGCAGACAACAAAACACAGCTCAACCGAAAATAATGTCCCTCATGACTAGAAGCAACATTTTGTTTACAATTCAACCGTTGAAAGACAGAGCAGAGGAGGCACACACATACATACACACACACACGTTCACTAGCGGGTCAATCCACGCGGTACGCATTCCAAGATGAAAAACCGGCCCACTAGCGCTTCGAATAAACTTCACACGAATCACGAAAATGCTATGTTTAAACGATGATTTTGAAAACTTACATACTGCTGCTCACGGGACCAGCTCCCGAGATCTACTAGACGCTATATACTCACTTTAGGCAGGCGGCACTGCTTGTTGTTATTTTTCGTGCCTTTGCTTATCAATTGAGCATGCGTGAAGAGGAAGCATGTGCACAGCTACAGAGCGCTACCAAATTTATCGACAGCATCGCAGAGGGTTGTTGTGAAAATAAGTAAGGGAAATATTCTTTCAAATTTAAACAAACCGGGTTTTTGGGTTTAAATTCGGTAGATACATTTCTTAAGAAAACAATTACAATTTTTTTCATTTCATATACAATCTTTAATGAAACAATCATATATAAACGATATCGGAGGTAGACTCGGCATCGGTGTCAGTCTTCTAAAGACAGGAACGATTATTGTACCTCGTGCAGAACGTCCTCCGTATACAGGGCTTATTATCACTTCATCCCCCTCTCTTTTTATCCAAGAGGCCGTAAGACTTGAATTCGCGACACGATACCGAGCCTGTTAAGGCCCACTTCAATTATAAGCTAGTTAGTACTCCTAGTTGAACAGAATGACCTGAAGCAGTATGGCCGGTTACTACGTCACCTTCTACGATTATCTTAAAATGTCCTTGGTATGAACCTCCTCGTCAGTAGTAGCCTTAAGACTAATGGTCTACACCCAGTCTCCAAGTTACAAGGACATAGCACACAAAACTTAATCGCAGCTAGGCGAATCCTGAGCTCTTCAGAAGATGTGGGAACACTACGATACTGTGATAGTTGTCTACCGCTATCAGACGTGTACCACCG
This sequence comes from Anopheles maculatus, assembly GCA_002091835.1. NCBI lineage: Eukaryota > Metazoa > Arthropoda > Insecta > Diptera > Culicidae > Anopheles > Anopheles maculatus. The sequence goes on along the minus strand of KZ061677.1, from coordinate 200,570 downwards.
ACCCTGTAAGCGTTTTAAATCACCCGTCATCATGCACTGCGTACTAAGGCCGATAGCCAGCAATGCGGGGAGTTGAGTGGCAGATCTTGACGGCCAGTATAGCGAGCTTAACTAAGCCAGAAATGGCAGCTGAACATCAAGATTTCTTTAGGTTATAGAAAAATTCTTCAAATTATATTCCCAGAAAAGAAGAAGAAGAACTATCATGACGTCAAACACTATCAAGCAGGTCCAAATCCAATGTGCCTATAAACAGATTTTTTTAAAACTTAGCGAAAACTATCTGAACAGAAGATAAACAGGGATAGTGACAAATTGCATGCGAGACAAATTTAATTGTGCATATATTTTATTTATAGGCTTCGGTAACAAATATAAATATTTTAAAGTGAATTTTTTAATCTCTAATTATAACTTTTTGTTTTTCTTCTAATCCCGTTGTCAGTTAGTTCCCAGGTAACTCTATTCAAGGCTGTATAGCTCCAACTAAAACTGCACCTAAGCTCCAAAACGAACGACAGCTCTCCTTCCAGGTAATCGCTGACGAACGCCTTGAACATCGTTCCCGTTTGGCTTTGACAACCGTTAGGTATCTGCTCCGCCAAACAACTCCAACACCTTTTGGTTCATTTTCTTTCTCTACGTCTCAAACCGCCAAAGATAGTCGTAAGAATGTTCCCTTCGTAAATAGCTAAAGCGTTTTTATTTTCCGCTAGCATAGTTCATTACACGTATTTCTAATTTTGCTGCTTAGGTTATTATCCGAAACTACGATCGTACCATGGTAGTAGAACTACTCTACCACCTCGAAATGTCACAGCTCTTGTTCCATGAGTGAAGCCAGTCTCGCAGTGCTTTTCTCTAGACAAGCCCAAGTCACGACGACTAGAGAGCAATAATACTACGATTCGTTTCTTGTGTGAATGACCATTTAATACCAAATTAACTTTAATTTTATATCTAGTTATTACATTGCGGTTTTACATTATTGGTTCTTTCGTGGTGGTTCGAACGATAACCTGATGGGTTTTAACGGTTCGATCGACGACGTGGGACGACGCAGTTGCTAAATTTAAAAATATGCTTAATTTTGCTAACTGTGTTTTACGTCGGTGCAATTTGTATTTAACTTAAAACATTGCTTATCTGCGGCGATCAGAACCTCCACCAAATAAATACTTCAGCTTCGTCCGCTCTTAACAATCTTCAATCCGATTGATTCAAATTCATATGTTGACGCTCGCGTTTCGTACCTCAATTTCCAGAACGATGTTCACCATCAGCCAGGGTAGTCCATCTATTGTCTCAGACTCCGATAAGATTTCATTACACAGGATAAGTAATAAATTTAGAAGGCGATTCGTTCCATCAAATAAAATCGTCAAACAAAAACTCAAATGCCATTACATATGCTATGTTGGACGGAGTTGTTCTAGGCCATGGTCACCTCCCTGATGCTTGGTGATTGAGTAAAAAGAGAGTAGAGAAGCTTTCTCGATAGTACTTTAAGCGTTCCTCCTGTGCCATCAGGGACTCCTTGCCATAAAGAACGGTATTTTGTTTCTTCTTACATCCTACAAGTGTCTTATGTGAATGCTTCCGGGTATGATAAATGGCGGTAAACGGTGAGGTGGTGAGCAATCAACTTCAATGAATGTCAAGGTTAAACGAGCTGTCTGTTTTACATTCAAAGAAATACTGTACATACAGTTTCCAGATATACTGAAGCAACCTTTGGGAATTTGTCACTACCTGTGAGTAACAATATTTTATATATTATTAAATATTCATCTACAACCTAAGACACAATACGCTACATTATTCAAACTAAGAAATGAAACATTGAGTACAATGATTACATTTTTTTTTTTTTCATAACCAAACACAAAAACGACATAATCTGAATACCGTCTCGCAGTAGTAAAATAATCACAATCCACGCAGCAGCTATCAAAATTGCCATTTGCTTTTTTGCACCGTTTACCGATTGGTGACAATGTTTTAATCATGAATTTCAACAGATAAGACTAATCGCACTGTTTTTTTTTTCTTGTTACCAAATTCCTTCGAGAACAAACATTAATATGTATGTAATTGCAGCGATAACTTACAAGTTTGATTGCTCTTATAAGATGCTTTAATGAACCAATCAAATCAAAAACATCATTTATCAAAAAAAAAAGTTAATTGTTAGGTTCTCATTTGCAGTAAATCATCACTCTTGTCTCTTGCTCTATGGTGTCATGTGTCAATTGGGATGGCCTTGATACCGACATGCCTTCCTTAAAGTGCAACACACTTTAACAAATGATTGCGGAAACGATTCCGATGGTGCAGTTCGGGGAAAAAAACAAGCAACAAAAGTTTCTATTTTCACCGGCATTTTCCCGTCCTGCATGTACGGATGAACACACGCGAAGCCAAACACGAACCATGCAGTTTTCCGTTCATGTTCACTGGAAGCATTTCCCCAACGGTGGAAAGCACAAGAAAGATCTCACGCACACCCACATATATCCGCTTGCGAACCATGGATTCGATTCATGTTGATGCTCGGACAAAATCTACTATTAAAATACAAATTTTGATACGACGAGAAGTGTTTTTTTATTAGTTTTAATGTAAAAAAGAACCTTATTTAATGTCATCATTTGCAATCAATTCAGAATTCATTCTAGTTATTTCTAGCAAACTGTGATGTGTTTTGTTTTTCTTCCCTTAACCGGTTTCACTCTTTCGCATGTATGCGTGAATGAACTCACTGGAAGCAAAAAGCCGAACTTCACCACGGCCTGCTTGAACTTCGGCCTCCGGTGCGTTCTTTATTGCGGCTGTTATCAATTTTATGTGTCGACGTCTGGTAGCGATGCAGTTGCCGATTGTCGGTCGTCGGGTCCGCATCGCCAAAATCTGGCCAATGCTCGTTAAATAAGCGTTCGCGCTGCATTCGTTCAGCGTTGCAAGTGTGCACTTTTTTGTTGGACTGTGATGTTGTAGGGCTTACGGTTAATCTGTTCCTGTTCTGCACAAACCCGTGTTTTTTTTTTGTAGGAAAATTTTCGTCAGTGAACGAGGAATAGTTGGTGCTCTGGATACAAAGCGATAAAACTAACGTGCAGAAAAACAACGTGCACAAGTGATAAATTGTTCCGCAACGCTGTACTGTTAGTTAGTGTGTTTGTTTAGTCAAAGTGTTTCATCGGATTGTAGGTTACGCGGATCGAATGCGAGTATCTTCCGTGATGGATTAATTGCAGTGAAGTTGCATAGGATTACCTAACCATTATTCCGGTTGAATGTTTCTTTATGGTAAGTGACAGTGTCATGGGCAATAGCTTTGATTTACGTTTACATCGTAGTTAATGGAAGTTAGAAGACAAAGTAAAACATTTTTCTAGTAAAAAGACATTTTTTTAATTTGAATTTATCTCTGGTGTATGGAACTTTGTTGGTGAAACAAAAAAAAGACCATTCAGCGTTACTTACCATTAAAAAAAACTCGGTGAAAGCTCATCTACATAACCAGCATATTTTTTTGTTTCTTTTAGTTTGCTCTCCAAGTTCGTCATTCTAATCCTTTCGCCAGCGTTTGACGAGCCGACGAGAGTTGGTCGTATTTCTCATTAACATAATTTCAAACCCTTCAAACAATTTTCTCCACCGATGGGAATCGGACAGCAAACGCATCCTCGTCCTCGGCACGGTTGGCAACCCGGTTCCGCTCGCCCCCAGTCTGTAAATGCTAATGCATGATTCAACTAACCGAGTGCTGTGCTGTGAAAATTCGTTCTCTTGCACACTTGCCAGCGGTTTTGCGTGTGCAAACCCGCAGCATTTGCTATACACCAGGTCCTCAGTCGGATGGGATTAGCTTCGTTTGCCTGTGGCCGTACCACACAGCCCACAATATCGACGCACAAAGTGATCAGTAAATTCTGCCCCCGGTTTGGCTGTTACTGTTACCCGCAGTTTTTGCAACTTCCTTTCACCAAACAACTGAAGCAAACCTCAACCTTACTGCAAACAAGCTTTCTTGCCAGCAGCAGCACAACTTTTACCAAACCGCTCGAAACCCTTTGAACCTCTGGTGGTGGCTGGTGTGTGAGCGCGGTATGAGTTGCATCCGGCACAAGCACAAGCCGGCTCCCTCTAATGAAGGCACTGAACCGATGAATTTAAATGTGCATGCAAGAAAAAAAATTCACGAAACACCCGGTAGCTTTCGAATTTGTGCAACGCGCCAGAAAAGCATTTGCATCATGTTGCAATAATATTTTCGCTAGCAGTTTGCATACAACCAACCGGTCAACATCAAAGGATGCACCGGTACGGTTAATTTTCGCTCGTTGAAAGCCAGCCACCGGCGGCGCGATCGATACCTTTTGCATTCTGCACACTGCCAGCGCTAATGGAGTGGATGTTTCAAGACGCGCAAATTGAATTATAACCTGTCAATCTCAATCCATCAGCGTGTAATGATGGTTTCATATCACGGCACAATATCCGGTGGCGTCCAGTGGCGTAATTACAGACGGTAATATGTCGGCAAGTCTTTCAATTAAACAAAATTAATGCATGTTCTTCCATCACACGCACTCATATCTGCTGTGCTGGCAGTGAAAGGATAATTGAAAAAATGTATGAAATCATTTGTTCAATTTAGTTTCAAAAAAGTTTGAATTGTATTATATTATCCTCAGAAAAAAATGCAATTTCACAAGATGACGATTGTTAGCTTTTGTTACCGATTTCAAAAAGTATAATTAAAAAAGTTTTTAAAGCGCTCATTTGCAGTACACCAAAAATACAAAGCTTTAATTTTTGAATGTTTTTTTGTTGTTTTATTGGCTTTGCAACTTATTCACTCATGCATGCCCCTGTGCGCAGTCATGCATGTAATGACTTACCAGGATAGCCAGCTTATGCTACAGGCCGAACAAGTCAGTGGAAAATCAGTCCATAACTTTCAGTGTGTTGTGCTGAACCTCAACAGTGGTAAGGAAAATGTTCACTATGCAATTTATTCTATAATATAAGAAGTATTGTAGCAATAAGATACAGATTCGTTAAACAAAGTACAATTATTTTCCATAAATCACAGTTAGTGCGTTCTTAGGTTATGTATTTGTAATTAAAACCGAAAAATGATTTATAAAATTTCCAGCTTTATGTTTCCAAGGACCATTTCGAGCAACAAAATTAAAATATCATTAAATGGAATATGTGTAAAGATTTCTAGATTTGGTAATATAGTCTTCAAAACGTCATATTTGAACTCTAGCAATAGCTCTCACGCAAACAGCTAACTTTGTGCACTGAGCTGAGAGATTTAAAACCTAACTTCCAACGCCCTCTCGCTGAAATATGTGAAAGGTGCCTATCGTTTTGGTTTTTTTTTTTAGTTTTTTTGAGGCGTTGCTCGAGACACTGGACTTCTAATAGTTTACTAGAATCATTGATACCACGTAATCAAATAATCGGTCCCAACTACGGGCGAATGGGATTCGATACCCGGTCATATAAAACATGTCAGTATAATTCATATTGATAGTAGATGAACAAGTACATTCCAACTTTATGTGGAGTATTACTCAATCATTCTTTTATCATATAGTTGTATTATAGTAAGTCTAGTACACCCTAAAAATACTAAATACTTATTTGAGTCATAATAACCACCTTTTGGCAATTGATACAGAGATGATTAAACGAACGAACCATAAACGAACACCCAAAACAATGCACAAGTAGTCAACATAGATGGCATACAAATCGGAGTAGTTGGCCACATTAAGTATTTATGAGTAGACAATGAACTGAAACTTGCGAGGAGTGTGGAGTGATCGGAATAGTTACAGGCTTCTCACATTGACGTCTGCAAATTAAATTCTGCAGAATAGAGCAATGAGGTACGTTCTCAATTTGGAATCGAACATCTCCTTCATAGTCATGCGTGATAATCTGCTGTGGATGTCAATCAAGCGGAGATTAGTTTACCAGACTATGACATTCACCTATTAACTGCTTAATGATTACTTGCCCTGCTTTCGAGGTATGAGAGTGGTTAGAGAATGTGACATCCATAATCATTTTGTCAAGATCCGAGAATTCCTGACTACAATACATCTGTAGACGGTAGTTCAATATCTATGATCTTCAAGAGGATATTACGACAGCCAAATGTTTTGACGATGGAAGTTATTTTTTATCTCATGTGTAGCTTAGCCACTACGATTAAGCGCCTACGACATGCGGTGTAGATGTCTCCAGAGGCGGCTAAAGACAACGGTACAAGCGGCTAAGAGGAACAGAAAAAGATAAATCGACGAAGCGCGAGAGAGAGGACTGTTTGGGAAAAGCGATGGCGATAAATGAAGCGGGATTCTGTTGGTGGCTATCCCATAAGAAAGATCGATAATATAGCTTACCTTAAAACATTAAATATTCAAGTGTTGGTGGTTAAATTTCATATAAAACGTTTCACATTCTTTAAAATTAACTTACTAGCTCAGTATTGAGATGGTAGAATTGTAGTCTTATAATTAAAAACTAATAAATGTTTGTGTCTTCCCAGAACTGATACTCACGAACGTCATATGTGGCTCTGAGTTTTGTTTGCAGTGGTGGCATAACTGATCCAGGATTCTTAGCCATGGAAATCAAGTCACGATGCCTCGTCGCATGGCGTTCCAAAACGTGGTGTTTGGTATCATGTGGCGAGGGGTCTTGAGAGCGACGGTATGGATGGTTTACTTTAATTGTCTCATATCGTCTGGCCAAGTTAACCTGTAGCGACATTTGTTTAGTATTTGTATTATACGTGTAATATTTACTAAAGATAATTCGTCTATCTCAAACTTGTGATGGAGTACACATCATATAATTATGTGCAACAATCAACAATTGTTTTATAAACAATTGGAACGTTGATACTGGTCTTCACGGAACAAGAAAGGCTCCATCACTCCATACGTAAGCTATTACTTTACGATCCTAAATGATAGATGAATATAGGGAGACATTTTATAGCCAACATGAACTAGCTGATAGAAAATCTAAGTTTCGGCCCTTTCAACTACATCAACTTTACTTTACTTAACAGTTTTAAAATGTAGGATTGATTATTTTATAAAAGCATGTATCGAAATTCCCATCCACTTAACACTCCGCCGCGTAAATATACCACGTTCACTGTGGCACACTCGGCTTGCATCTTTGGGTTAGAGCAGAATGTCACTGCTTCTACCCAAAAGATGATACCAATCTTATTCGTATTCCGGTCAGACTGCCGTGGAAAATCTCTCATGGGAAAAGCAGCTGTCATGATCCCTTCCCACCGTGCTGCACACCCTTCGCGAACTCGCACATCCATGTGGATGTATCCAGTTTCAGCCAATATTTCACATTTTGTCATCGTGCACTAAAGTAATTCTATTGTTTTGATAGGTTCCAACGCGTCTGCCTGGGCTGATTTCGAGCCCAACTTACGCTCAACTGTTTTTGCTATTACATTAAAACGTGAAGCAATTGAGCCCCTATTTTGGAACGGGCTCATAAGGCCACACAGAAAAGGGAGCCTGCTATTCAAATTGAATTGGCAGGTTTCTTGAATGATGAACCAGCAAACACAACAACCACTTCCGTTTTCCTTCTGCCCGAAACAGGGCACGTTTCCTTCATCTTTTCTTTTTTTCTTCTATTTCCTTCTATTCATGTTCCTTTCTTTTCTCCGTTTCTTCATCCGAAACCGAAACGATGAACGAAACAAAATTTAAATTTATACCCAAAAACTTTGAGCCACATTTCGCTCGCCTTAATGGGCAATTGAATTTCATCGAATTGCTCCTACCGTTTATCATACTTTGGGGTGGGTATCGGTACCGAACGGTGAGGTCATTGCGTTACAACTTTACAAAATTAACGATGCTGAACATGGATGCCACAGTGCGGAGTGTGTCAATACATAAGCAATTAAAAATACGACTAAATAATGACGAGTAATGGTTTATTGATACTGCGGTTTAAGAAGCAAATGAAGCATTTCATACGAAATTGCTATTGAACAGCCATTTTCCACGCTCGAAAGGACTGATTTATGTTTCAGGATAAGTTGTAGTTGTAGACTGTTTAAAGTTGCAAGCAAAAATGCTTAGTTAACTACGAGGTTTCTTAGAGAACAGCTTAAAGTTTTATGAAGAACTGTTAAAACTACAAGCACAAGCTCTTTTGAACTGAATACTCAAAAGAAATATGTAAAAAGTGAGCCTTTCCACACAATCGAGCATACTTTATAAATGATCAAAGCCCACAAACAACCAATCCTCAAATACGGCCACGACGACCCATTCCCCAAACCATAGTAAGAGCAGTCCATTTATTAAGCCCAACAAATTGGATTAAACTGCCAAAAAGCTGGGGCCGCACCCAAGTGGTTGGATGTTTTGTTTCGGTTTCGGTAATGACTGCCACGTTGCCGGTGGTGGTCCCCAGGACAGACGAGTGGTGGTCCTTCATTTCAACACCTTTCACACCATTCGTGTAATGTCTTGCTGGGTTTGCTGGACAGCCACGCACATAAGACCGTCGATAAGTTACCTTCGGAGTTGGTGGTTGGCGAACCGTCTGACAAAAGACCAACCTTGTAGCTCATTAATAAAACCCCGGCAATCGGCATCAACGCCAACGTTCGGAACCATTTCAGCAACTCTCGGTCGGTGCCGATAAACTCATTAGGAAAAACATATCTTTCCCTCCCCGAGGGAGGAGTTGGGATATTTGTTTGTAAGAAGCAAAAGGAGACACCGAATCGTCGTAGCGCACAGAGCAATCAGAGTCACAAGGTCAATATTTAGTGCTTTGACAAGATCATACTGCAACATTATACAGGTAATCAACATCTTTACCGATGTTGTTATGTACAATACAATCATAAAAATAAGGACACAAATAGTCAACTATTATGATTCATCAAAAATAAAGTACTCATGTCAAAGCGTCCTAAATTTTATCCTTAATTTTGACGTGATTTTTGAAATTGGCTCCATCCTTTAAAATGTCCTCAATCCTGCCATTCTCTTTCCACTTCCCTTTTTTCTTTTAATCTGCTCCGTTTCACGGAATATCAACCATGTAAACTCTCCCAACGATGCTCTTGTTTCTGCAAGCAAGCAACACGTTTCTCTTCAAGCTGGTTGGTATTATCCACGCTCCTTGAAGGCTTCATGGTGCCGTTCTGCTTCCCGCGTAGGCAAAGTATTCAACCATTCATCCGTCCATCCATTCAACCGACTATTGGTTCGTCACCACGTACCACGGGGTGTTGTTTCTGTTCAACGGCCGCTCAACCATCCTGCAAGGAGAGCATATTAAAATCCATAAATTAACGTCATACAGGACAGGGCGCTTTCATGCACCGTTACCGTGTGATGGTTTGCGTTGTTGTCTATTCATTTTTTTTGGATGGGTCGCGTTGCACGTCTACTGCACAACTCGTCATCCTCCGTCATTCGTTGTGGCCTTTTTATCTTTTATTCATATGCCTATAAATACGGAATTGCACCATTAAAGAGTGGCTTCTTCAGCGGCACACCGGTGTGCCGACAACACTACGGACAAGCTGCGTGCCAATATCTTTGCACTTAGAGTGGGTTCTTTTTATCGTGGTTAATTGTGGGATGGTGTTTCGGTTGAATGTATGTCTGGTGGTCACGTGTACGCTGCTAAACACTACCAAAAACGGGGAATCCCTTTGAAAGTGTCTATGAAAACATTGCTGCACGGATGCAGCTTAACCCTCATCATTGCTGATGGGTAAAATATTTTGCGTTACTGCGTCGCTGTTGTTGGCACGAAAAGGACATCAAAACTGAGGTATTTTTTTCAGTTGTGCTATTGCTCTTTTTTGTCTTCAAGTGGTATAAAGTTGTTTTTTTGTACTGGTAAACGTGCATATAGCATATGGAACCCTTCGAACACTTCTTAGGTGTAAACAGTGATGGACAACACAATAAAACGACTTAACTTTCTGATAATTAAACTGCTACTTCCAATACACTAACAAAAGATATAATCAAAGGCAAAAAAAATCTAAGTTGAAAACAATATTAAAAACATCTTAACTTTCTACAACAATTTTCTGTTTGTCCGGAAAATTTTAAACATGAAAATAAAAAAATGCTTCTTACATCACCTGACAAAAAACTAATTAGAGACGATTTTCTGCATAATTCAATAATCTCTTCAGCTAGTGAACTCTCTTGTCTGGACTTAAAACTAGCGATATTCTCTTAAACGCAAGTAGCTAGTAGCTATTTCCAAAAAAGACAAAGGCATTTTTATTAGCGTACTTGTTTCTTTAGTAAATTTCAAACCCAAACGAAACCTTCCCATAACAGTAAACCCCATAATAGAAATTGAGACTCCAGCGACAAAAAAACGAGGGTTTTATTTGCGTTGACACTTCCCCACGAACCTCCCACAGTGAATACGTCACTTGAGCGGACCGACAAGCAAGTTGACAAGCTAGTTGAACGATACAGGCGTATGATGGAAGGACGTCTGGAAAAATGGAGCCGGGCTAGCAAAGATTCAGCACTCGTTTGACACCTTATGAAAATGAAAATGTTATGACACACCACGCGGCACACCGTCCCACACCGATTTAGTAAGGGGGAAAACACCAAAACCAAACCGAAGAAAAAAAGAACCGTTTGTGGGATTGTCACCCTCCGAAGTTGTCACCGCGTACCTTTTTGGGACTGCAATGCATTACGAAGGGAGGGTTGTCTAAGGTATACACCGAAACCCTGCGAAAATGAGGGAACCGAAAATGGCCCACACGGCCAACCCTTAGCCCTCATAAGAAATTAGATTAAACTAACCCCACACCACAAGAAAAAAGGCTCGCCGCAATAACCTAGCACTTTACAAGACAGGGACTTGTGGAATGTTTGAGAGAAAGAAAGAGCAAGAGACTATGTGATGAAACGAAACAAACGACATTTGGTTCTAATGCATCCCATGAATCCCTTCCCGTTTAATTGTGGAAATACGTATCGCGTTCTATTAAAACCCGATTGCTGAATTAATACCCTAAGACAATCGTCATCACCGCAAAGGGGGATTTTTTAAACAAAATATTTAAACGGTGAATAGAGCAATATAAAAGATCGACCAAACATTCTTTATAATCACAAATTTCAAATAAACCAACAGTAATTGCTTTCCCGAATGTTATGGCGCTGTGGTCCACGCATTAAATTTAGTTGTGAGCCGCATCTCTTAGGCGGAGGATCCCTTGTTGCATCCTGCCTAAAACCGCAACCGCGTTCAGCAACCGTGAATGCAGACACTAATTTATCAGAAGAAAATGCCACCCACCGTGGCCACGGTCGAAATTTTATTAAAAATGTTATCTTCGCATTTAATGGTCGTCCAGCCTAATATGGTGTGATTAATCATAAGGTATGAAAACTGTTTGCCATTCTTAATCCGGTTTTTTAATCCTCAACGTTTAATATTCCCAAAATTACCTTTTCCGTTTGCACCTAGGCCAGTGAAATATGATTTAGTAAGAAAATTACTGGGGTGGGTCCTTGCTATCAAGGCTTTTTCTCAATTTTACAAACTATATTAATTCCTGAACCTGGCTTTTTGTCAAGATATGGGGATTTCTTTGGTCCGTGTGTCTAATTTCACTCCCAAAATACGATGATATTATGATCCGTAACGCAAACGACCCCAATACATTTCTTAAACATGGAATACATTTCGCGCCCATTTTCTATCGATAATCGCTTTTCGCGAATGCAAATGGCTTGTGTGAGCGTGTTGTGTGTGTTCCTTTTTTTCTCGTATCACCTATAAGTGTGAAGACGGTAAATCGATCTAAATGCAAATGTCCTAATCAAACCGATTTGATCCTCTGTCAGGACAGATGGACGACATTGCATCAACTGTAAGCACTACAAAATATCCCTTGTTTTTTGTGGAGATTGAACTAAAAATATCAAAGAAATATTTAAGTCTTTAGGATAGAAATTTAAAGAAACTAAAGGCTTTTGATACTCAACAATACGGAATTAATGATAAATGTCCCTTTCGATATGAATAAAAAATAGGCTTTTGATACGGAGAATGAATGAAACTTTTTCGATAAAATTTCGATTCAAAATTTGACTAATGTTGTCAAGGCTGCCAACCAGGAAACTTCTCCAATCAGAATAACTGTCGCAACGGACGAAACCACGACTGTACATGACTTTATAGTACTCACATACGACTCTGAGACATGGACTGTGGTCCAAAACTCACGAAACCATGTGTTAGCCGTGTTCCAGAGGACGATGCTCAGAAGGATTTTTGGCCTCGTATGTGGGGAGGGACAATGTAGGAGCTGCTACAACGACGGGCTCTACGAGTTGTACTGAGACCTCACTCGTGCACATCGTGCAGGCTTCGGTGGGTTGATCATGTCATGAGTATTTAGACCTTTTTAGACCGTTCAGAGGAGGCGTGGTAGGCCCAAATTGAGATGAAGTTTACGCGTAACCACGCCAAATAGTGATGAAGTACGCCAGAACGGTCGGGCTATTAGACTGGCAGACGACGGCGCTAGACCGTGAGCGATATCGGATCTTTTGCAGCAGGACAAGCACGCGAAGCGGTTGTAGCGTCTGATCATGAATGGATTATAAAAACGGTCACCTATTTAAAGCTTATTTAATTCGAAAGTACCAAGGACTACCAAGCCGACGACAAAATAAGTAGTTGCTTAGAAGTCAGCGAATAGTCTTCAGGAATCATTTGGCAATTATTTATCTTCAGTTCATCTGAAAGTAATTTCACCTAAACTAACCGATCTTCCAGCATAGGTTCTCGAATCACGAGGAGCAACTAGCAAACAAGTCAACGATGGGTGCCTCGGTACACCAATAATTTTATTCAAAAGCACGAACAAACCTTGTCAAAACACCAAAACCTTCGCTTGACTGGATAGCACGCTCTACTGAACATCGGTTAGCAACAGTTCAAAAATCCACACGGCGTAATGTTCCAAAAACCCATATATATATATATATTCAAAACATACGCCAATGCATTCCTCTAATCAGCTCACGACCATACCGAACAATTTAATAATGTGCTAGATGGTAATAAATATTAAAGGTCCCGGCGTTTCATCTCGAAATCCCCAACCGCACGAAGGTAACGATTTTTTATCGCCACTCAGCTGATTCCGACCGCGCCGACTTTTCCGTGCAGGGAATCAGCATTCATCGTTTTACAGCGTCGTAAAATTGTACTCCTGAGACAGTTTGATGTAAATAATGTAGCGAGAGAAGAAGAAGAAAAAAACGACCAACCGCCCATGCACCAACCGCTGGCAATGCAATAACTCCTCCTCGCCCTAGCTCCCGGCACAAAACAGGCATTGTGTTCGCCCATCCTGGTACGTACGAGAGTAACGCAAGGGCCCAATGTTTCGAATTGAATGATAGTTTATGAGTGCAGTCTCTATACGCCGCGTGTGCTTCGGGATTTTCTTTCGGCTCCATTCCGTTCCGTTGTGCTTGCTGAAGCTTTGCGAATGATGCAAGCTTTGCCCAACGTTTGTGTATGGATGTTATGTGTCAGTTGCGTTCTTACTCAACGTGGGTTTCTCGGTTTACATGTCCTTTTGCTTTTGTTGGCTCTGTTTTTTCCGAATATAGAGATACGATACGGAAAAACAAGAACACCGAAACATTCACCGATGCCAGCAATATGTCAACGTGTACCGCACGTTGCTTTGTAGCCTTCACGACATTCCGGCGCGTCACAAAACACGCAGGCGCCGGGCATGAAAGCCAAGCGAACGCGTTCCATCCATTCCACGGCTCTACCGTATAGATGCATATGGTTTGGCGCGTGTGTTCCGGTCTTTCTGCTTGACTGAAGCTCGTCTAGCAAATGCCGGGAATGTAAATTCGCACATTGGCATTGCTTACCACTTAGCACCATTGGCTTGCCGCAGCCATTTCTTTACAACTTATAATGAGCCAGATGTAGTGGGGCTTGGCAATGAACCTCAGTTAACATTCTACCCATCTATTGATCTTTCGTTGCAGATAAGGCGCACAAACAACCATGGGATAGCAAGATGCTAGATCGCGACCCAAACCAACCATTAGGGTGAGTGGTTAACACGCATTCGGATAAGTTTATGGTCGTTGTACTTAATGGAACGTCGCAAGAAATACGTCACATGTTCTCCTGTCAACTGAAAACGGTAGTAGCGGTAGTTCCATACAAAAACACTCCAGAAAGCTTTAACTTTGCTCTCTGCTGTTGGCACGATATCTCTCGCTCTCCCAACTCGTCTTTCAATGTTGGTAACCATCGCAACCAACGAGTCCCACTTCCAACCACCCCGCCCAACGTACACTTTCCGGCCGACGGTTACATTCTCTTGCATAACTTACAGGGCAGGCGCACGTTCGTTATCACTGTTTCGAGGAGCAAATCATTGGCGATACGGCCGCGAGATATAGGATAGTCGAGAGCATCCTCGTTTGGGCCTGCCGCTCTCTCAGAATGGTACCATTCTCTCTTGCCAATGCCATGTTTTGCTACACTTTTCTTCCTCAAGCTTTTCCCTTTTTTCTATCTGTCTGTCCCTCTCTGGCGCGCGCGCTCGCTCTCTATTTCTCTTTTCCCGTCAATTTCCACGTCGCACCCTCGGCGTGTGCACAAACACACAGCAACCGAAAGATGCTTTGCTCAGTTTGTGTTTGATCTCTGATGAAAAGTGTACGACCATACCGGAAAATTTTCCATTTGTTCGGTGGTATTTCGGTAGTGTTTTCTGCGTTTTCCAGCCAGTGGCAGTGAGTGAAACGTCCATCGGCCTAACCGACCAGTCAAAGCATCTCGTTGTCCATTGATTGCTAGTGATATTGTTTGTTGCTGCAAGTGAAAAACATAATCGTCATATACTCACTGAGCTGAAACACATTCCGAAACACAACGTCACCTCGACGTCGTCCTGTTCCATTTTCCATCATTTGCGGGTGTGATTTTTCCGTTCTCGCTTGCTCGCTCCTTTTCCATTTCCCTAGGCGTTGTCTCGCTCTAACCAATCCAGTGCATACGGTAGGTGGGCAGCTCGTCGTCTGTTGTTGTTAGCTTTCCCGGGCATTAAATTCTAACGAGACCGGATGTGAGGTTATGTTGTGTCGCTCGCGTAGCAGTATTTAGTACAGAAACACACAGAATGTCCTTCTGCACTGAACGGAATGAACGAACCAAGCGAAACGAACCGTCGAATGAATGAATGAATGAACGGCTCGAACGAAATAAGTGAGCAGCACCGAGAGCGCTGTTGGTTAGCCTACACAAAACAAGCGGCGTACTGCAGCTAAGGACTGTCAACCGTGTCCCCCATTCGACGAGAGCCGTCACCGTGGACAGGATTCTCCATCGATAAAGGTAGGATCAATTCATTAAATTAGACACGCTGTACCGTTGTCGTCTGCTGCTGGTTTTAAATTACCGTCGTCAGCGTTTGCCCGTATGCGCCGACTGGCGACCCTCTCTGCCGATTTATCGATCTGGATTTAAAACCAGCATGGAGCAACGGCACTACCAAAACACAAGGTATTGCAAACCGTATCGGTCGAAGTCCAAGAAACCTTCCATCTCCACCGACCTTCCCGAAAAACCCCAAAACAAAGATTACCACTACCCATGTGTGTGTGTGTGCGCGTTCATGCAGGTTCCGGTTTTGAAGCTTCTGCTTCGTTATCGGTTTACCATCGAGATAACTTGCTCCTTTGCTACGTCCTGGGCGCACGGGTTATCGTCCTGCAAACTAATTCGTTAGCTTAGGTCCTGTTTGCTCTACTTGAAACCCAACACAAACCAGTGTACGGCCGGGTTACAGTTGCTCAACCGTGTCCCAAAAGTTTGGCCCAACGCTAATGCACAAATGTATCGGTGGCGTAATTTGAAACTGCTGGGTTCTGGTTTACAGCACATCCAGTATTACATAAGAAACATTTGAAATCGGACTTTTTTCTTTTGCTAAACAACTCACATCAATTGGCAACGCTTGTACTCTCCGCAGATCCTGCACAGTCTCCTTCGTATACATTTATACAACGACCTATTTATAAATGGCCCCAAGCATTATAATTATGTAAATATTATTTGCACACGATGAAGTTGTCTTGTCCTTCGAGCCGGCAGTCTAAAGGAAAAAGCCCGCTCCTCATTGCGTTTGATCAATGACGACACAGAGCTACACATAGACGTTTGGTATGTTTCAAGGAAATTGCGTTGAAGTATTCATATCACGTTCACCATTGTAATTATTACTTAGCATCGGATTATGCATTTTATTTCCCATTTCTTATCACTCCGCACCATATTAAGCCGGCATAATTTATACCCCTTGAAATCTGATTTTGAAATTTCGCTCCAAACACGCAAAGCTCACGGGAGCAATATGGATTTATCGAATCATCCACACATCCCACTGAAAGATACACGCCGAAGATATAATTTGTCGCGCTTGTGTATCTTCATATAGTACACTCCTCGGCTTGCTGTAAGAGGCTGCAGAGAAAAACAGTATTCTCCACGGGAAAAGCAAAACTTCTTCCGCTGCCCTAATGAACATCCGTTATCATTATCGTTAATTTGTTCAGTACAGCATAAAGTGGAACTTGGATTACAACACATCGTCCGGCCCGCTCGGCAAACTCGAGACGCCTGCCTTTTTGTGTTAATTAGCCAGCTTGCGCTGTGCTGCCGCCAGCAAATGATTACTTTCTATTTTATCCCTCTTCGCCGTAGCTTACCGACTTTTTCGCCGGTCAGTTTAAGCACGTTCAATAGTTTTCTTTTCAAGACAACGCCAGAAGTGGATTGCAACAATGCTAGACTCTCGCCCTAGACGTTGCGCAACCTGCGTATGTGTCAGTCTCGCGAGTTAGTGGCTTCAGATGCTAATCCGCCGGATTTTCATAGCTTTCCTATGCGTTGTGCCAACTTTTCTGACAAAATGACCTTAGCTTTGATGCTCGAAACAGCCAAGTTCTCCCAATTGGACGTATTGCGTAGGTTTTATTTATCTCATTTACACATTCGCACAAATGTATAGCAGACTTTTGCGTGGAATTGGTTCCTCAACGTGAGAAATGTTTCTCGTGAAAGGTAACTGTGCTACTTTCATCCTGCACGACCGGTCGTGCTAAATCAAGCCATTCGATAGTGCTATCAAATAGCAGCCGGGTATCTCGAATGATAAATAGTCTCTCCAGTAGCACGGACACGCTTTCTATCGGGAAATGGTACAATTCTCACCCAAATCCCTCGGACAGTCGTTGAGCCAGGTAGATGGATTGGAACTGATCATCAACCACTCGCTAGGTTCGTAAAAACTAAATAAACCCATAAACAACCTCTGTGTGATGCGGTACTACCGTTCGAATTTCCACTCCGCCGTTTTTTTTTTCTCCTCGCTATAGCTAACATCTTTCTTCCTCAACAAACTTTCTTTCTCACTGCCACTCTTGCTTTCTTCGTTCTCCGGTGGGCACGGGTTTCGCACCCAATTTTCACCCCAGCTCGCCAGGGTATCGTGTTTAGCACGAAATTATCATGCTGTACGAGGCCAGCTATCACCGGGGTCTGCAAAATTCATGAACAAGTAGATGCGAGATTTTGCACTCGTCTGCTCTTTCGCTACCGATTGCCACGAAATGAAAAAGCATCGCGAAACCTTTGCTTCGTCTTGTGCTTGTACCAATAATACACAAACCTGTAGCATCCGTGGTGTGCGTGGTGCGGCGAACGGTGGATGACAGACATTTTCGGGAACAGTTTCAAATCGCACTAATTGATCCCTCGGGCTATCGAAGGACACACAAAAGATGGCTTGTTTCTGGCGTAAGTCGTGGGATCTTAGCTTATTTCTTGTGACAGCCGTCAGGAGCAGTGCTTTGCGAGGAAAAAAAATTAGCTTCTATTAGTATGTTATGCAGAATAAAGCTACTTTCATGGTTGATAGTTAAAGTCTTGGACATATTTGAGACCAACATTTATTGAGTCAACTTAACATAATACAAATACTAAAGAAAACTAATATTTTTATCCTATATTATAGAGTTTTTAAGATGAACTAGCAAGTTCGAACCAGATCTCGACTTTCCAACATTTCTGAAGTGAAATAATTCAATACTTGAATAAAGTCTAGAATGTGCTACAGATAACAGTTTTACCCGTAAATGTTCTTTCATTTTGAATCCAGAATTGTACCAAACTTTGGCAGTTTATCTTTAATTTCGCGTATATACATAAAATATACGCAATTGATTGTAACTCATATTAATTGACTCACTATAAGTCATGCATGGCTTTAGTTTATGGCTTAAAAATGCGCTACTCTTCTTCTATAAGTTATTACATAACACTTACAATAAATTTCCTACATATTTTCTTAATCGTAATACCGTTTGAGTATTCTACCATTAATCACGGAAATAATTTAAAAGTAAAACACAAGTCAAGGAATGCAATAAATGTAATGATGATTATTTGAGGTGTTGGAAACTTTTGGAGAGCTCCCAAACACCTGTCAGATAGAGTATAGGAAGAAAAGGAATAATAAGAATTAGAGCCAGAAAAGGGTAGGATGCGCCTGCCCTGGCAACAAGCAATCAGTCGAAAACCAACCAGCCCACAAGCAATATTAAGAGCGGACAATTTTTTTTTGGCTTACAGATTTTGGTTTAAATAAATTCTTGTATTGTAAAAAATTCTGAGGTCTTAAGGTTTAAAATATGTCCTTTTCGGCAGTCCTAGTGACCTTTTTTTGTTTAAGCCTTCTTTTAGTATCGTTACAAGTTATGTTTTACTTTGGTATCTAAGTTGAAGTCTAATATCATTCAACTTTTCAACCGTATAACCAAATAGTCCTGATTACCTCAACAAAATTTTGGTCCACAATCTTCGGATGTAATAGACCAATCACCCATGTGATTGTGGGTTGGATAGATTATAGACTTTAAGTCCGGTGTGAGCGAGTTCGAAAATCATCTACTCCACACTGTGTATTCAAGCAGAACTGTCATTTCGGATTGTCATTTAAAGCGCCTGTTTGTGTTACCATTGGAGAGCTGCTCAACACATTACTATAAAAACCAATTTCGTTAAAATCCTCCGCACGTGTTCATAATGCAAACGCGTTATCAAAATATCCAGCATAGAGTCGAAAATGTTGATTTTTTTCACAAAACTTCATCCGTTTTCGATGCTCCATACAGCAAAATAAACCTCTCAACAATGGGACCTGTGTATACATTTAAAATGTCCCCACAACATGTGCAGCAAAACTGTGTAAAACCAGATGGGTATAAACGATTAACTCAGCGCTTACCTCACATCGATTGTTTTTCATGTTCACTCTTTGATGAGTTTGTTTATCAGTGAAAGAGCAAACATGTTATACCGTGTGCAAACAGTGCACCTTAACATAGTCTGGGTTTGATTGACAATGCCATCTATCGTGCACGCACTCTGCAGGTGTTGGCAAGGGTCACCAGCAAAACACGGTCCTCCTTCAGCCTCCAGCTTTGCATCCTGTCTGTCAATCAGGTGTGCTGTGTTGCGTATAGGATGTACGCACCGCTAGCTTTGATGCTCGAAACAGCCAAGTTCTCCCAATTGGACGTATTGCGTAGGTTTTATTTATCTCATTTACACATTCGCACAAATGTATAGCAGACTTTTGCGTGGAATTGGTTCCTCAACGTGAGAAATGTTTCTCGTGAAAGGTAACTGTGCTACTTTCATCCTGCACGACCGGTCGTGCTAAATCAAGCCATTCGATAGTGCTATCAAATAGCAGCCGGGTATCTCGAATGATAAATAGTCTCTCCAGTAGCACGGACACGCTTTCTATCGGGAAATGGTACAATTCTCACCCAAATCCCTCGGACAGTCGTTGAGCCAGGTAGATGGATTGGAACTGATCATCAACCACTCGCTAGGTTCGTAAAAACTAAATAAACCCATAAACAACCTCTGTGTGATGCGGTACTACCGTTCGAATTTCCACTCCGCCGTTTTTTTTTTCTCCTCGCTATAGCTAACATCTTTCTTCCTCAACAAACTTTCTCTCTCACTGCCACTCTTGCTTTCTTCGTACTTTGGTGGGCACGGGTTTCGCACCCAATTTTCACCCCAGCTTGCCAGGGTATCGTGTTTGGCACGAAATTATCATGCTGTACGAGAGCAGCTATCACCGGGGTCTGCAAAATTCATGAACAAGTAGATGCGAGATTTTGCACTCGTCTGCTCTTTCGCTACCGATTGCCACGAAATGAAAAAGCATCGCGAAACCTTTGCTTCGTCTTTAAATGTAATGATGATTATTTGAGGTGTTGGAAACTTTTGGAGAGCTCCCAAACACCTGTCAGATAGAGTATAGGAAGAAAAGGAATAATAAGAATTAGAGCCAGAAAAGGGTAGGATGCGCCTGCCCTGGCAACAAGCAATCAGTCGAAAACCAACCAGCCCACAAGCAATATTAAGAGCGGACAATTTTTTTTTGGCTTACAGATTTTGGTTTAAATAAATTCTTGTATTGTAAAAAATTCTGAGGTCTTAAGGTTTAAAATATGTCCTTTTCGGCAGTCCTAGTGACCTTTTTTTGTTTAAGCCTTCTTTTAGTATCGTTACAAGTTATGTTTTACTTTGGTATCTAAGTTGAAGTCTAATATCATTCAACTTTTCAACCGTATAACCAAATAGTCCTGATTACCTCAACAAAATTTTGGTCCACAATCTTCGGATGTAATAGACCAATCACCCATGTGATTGTGGGTTGGATAGATTATAGACTTTAAGTCCGGTGTGAGCGAGTTCGAAAATCATCTACTCCACACTGTGTATTCAAGCAGAACTGTCATTTCGGATTGTCATTTAAAGCGCCTGTTTGTGTTACCATTGGAGAGCTGCTCAACACATTACTATAAAAACCAATTTCGTTAAAATCCTCCGCACGTGTTCATAATGCAAACGCGTTATCAAAATATCCAGCATAGAGTCGAAAATGTTGATTTTTTTCACAAAACTTCATCCGTTTTCGATGCTCCATACAGCAAAATAAACCTCTCAACAATGGGACCTGTGTATACATTTAAAATGTCCCCACAACATGTGCAGCAAAACTGTGTAAAACCAGATGGGTATAAACGATTAACTCAGCGCTTACCTCACATCGATTGTTTTTCATGTTCACTCTTTGATGAGTTTGTTTATCAGTGAAAGAGCAAACATGTTATACCGTGTGCAAACAGTGCACCTTAACATAGTCTGGGTTTGATTGACAATGCCATCTATCGTGCACGCACTCTGCAGGTGTTGGCAAGGGTCACCAGCAAAACACGGTCCTCCTTCAGCCTCCAGCTTTGCATCCTGTCTGTCAATCAGGTGTGCTGTGTTGCGTATAGGATGTACGCACCGCCCGAAACTACTAACCCGTGGCGGGATGAGAGTGTACTACCAAAAATAGGATTCAATTTCGCTGCAGCTGTCAATATGCTCAAAGCTCCTGAAGCTTTGGTATTATCTAGCGCCACTCAAATTCCTTTCGGTAATCCAGCACTCCAGCGGCCAGAGATTGAATTTACGTCGGGGTGCGTCTACCCTACTATCACTGGTTCCGTGGACAAACCGATTTTTTGAACGTACCCTTGGCACATCGTTCCCATCACAAACAGTGCCACAGCCCATTCCGCACCGAAGACGACCGAATCAAAGATCTAACAAGCAAACATCCACGTCTATCCCGAGCGCCCGATGCACGAAGGGTGTGAATGGCGTACAGAAAAAGACACTCACGGCAGAGTGGCTTGCCGTAAAAAGGATTCACGTGTGCTTCAGCTACTGTCGCCTGGGGATGAAGATGGAGTAGATTCTGTGTTTTCAAGATGATAAAAAAAGCTTATGCTGCTGTTGCTGTGGTTGCTTCAGCTCATGCCAACGTGAACAACACAAACAAAACCAAGTACCGCTTTTCGGATTGCTCTGTGTCCTTCAACCCGTTCGAGAATGATAATGAATAAGTGAATGTTTGGAAGGCAATCTTTTGGTAATCCGGTTTGAATTGTTTCATTCACATGGGATCAGTTAAGACACGCTGGTAGCTCTGCCGAGCAGCTTAAACACAGGACATCCATCAGTCAACAACAGCTCCTGGCTTCAGGTCCTACGGCTGCTCGTGTTGCTTTAATCCTTGAGCGCGACTGTTTGCTGACGCTTCGTACGTACCTCCGGACAATGCAAACAGTAAGTCTCTCATCAAATGCAACCAAATCCAGCCCCATTTTCCCACAAAACCCATCTCGGTGTGGAAGTAACAAGCAACACAATCATATGTCGTCTGAAGAGCTGCATCGTGATGATGATGACGCTTACCGAGAAGAGCAAGCTGATGACGAACTCCTAGAGGCACAAATTGATTTCCAAGACACTGTTGAACAATGTGCATGTGTGTGTGTGTGTGTATCCCGGTGGTAGATGAAACACTTCACCGAAAACCAACGCTCTTGAAGCTCTCCAATGAATTCTTCATAACCATTACGCTCTCCTCGAGAGTGGCGCCAAGTGTGAGCTAAACTGCACAGCTTTAAAGTACGCTTACGTTACGAGTAATTGTTATTTATTTGCAACTCTTCGTGCTGCAAATTGATGCCCGATTGGTTCACCCCTTTAAAATCCGAACCTTCGGGCTAGGCGGCAAAAGATTAATGGATTCCCTCATTCCCTGCATTGCTCTCGCTGGCACGCTGGAGTATATTTTTCACTCCGAGCGCCACCAACTGGCAGAATGTCTCATAACCAGGCTTTTTAACCTCCCGGGGGCGGTAAGCGCGTCAAAATTCGTGCTACATAATGCAACGGACATTTTTTATCCGCAGTTTGCCAGCACAGAACAAAGGCGCATACTTTACGCTTGCCATAAATCATCCGTTTCCAGAAAGCGAGTTACGTAAGCTTCTCGGAGAATTTTGTAAGTTTTGTACAGCGGTTTGAGCTTCAGCCTCGAGGGGTGACGGGCTCGATTTATCACCACACATACGTTTCCAATGTAGGGTATGTATACGTGTCGAGTGACCTTTCGCTATCGGATTGCGAACAGTTGTATGTGTTTTTGGTGCCATTTTTCATTTTGCGGTGACTGTCCAGAAAAGTTGTTTTAAAAATAACCTGAAATGCCATCGCCAAACCCAAGAGCGCTTTTGCCACCAATATTTCAAATTCATTTTCTACACTCTCCTGCATTTTGAAGTTATTGGAACTGTTCGTTGGAAAATTGGTTAGATTTTACTTGTCAAAGAGTTTGGAGGCCTGTAAATGCATGATGCTGCTTGAAACGAACAGTCTGTTTTTTAAGGAGATCCGTCTGTGAGGCTCTTCTAAAGCTCATCTTCTTGGTTTATTTATACTATGATATGCATGCCCCTGCTTATCAGGCGCTACAACCGCTGCAGCAATCCTCGATACGACACAATCCAATAATTCGGGGTTTTTTTGACAGATGCATCAACGCCGCCACTCCATGCCGTGTACGTGTGTACGTGGTCGGCCCAAAAATACTTTCAAGGGCTGTTTCTTACGGTGACATTTTCATGACTTGATCAGGCCAGCGAAGCCTGACGAGTGTGATTCGCTATTCGATGGTAACATAATTGTACAGCTCGTACAGCTAGTCATTGTTGCGGATCCTCCATTGTGCTCCTCTTCCACACGTGCAGGTCTAAATATCCTTCAAAGCATTTTCCTCTAAGCATTTCTTAGAAGCATATGTGAGTACTGGAACTATAATAGCTCTGTCTCAGCTTCTAACGTTGCGACAAGTATGTTGAGCGGAAAAGTTTTCTTGAGGCATGGTCGATCGATAGTCAGCACCCTTGCACGTATTTCAGCATCCATCGAGTCCTCGGTACTGACTTAAGACCCAAGAGTGGTGAAGTTTTGGATGACTTCTAAGATGCGATCGCCTTTATGTACATAGTTTTGGTTATCGCATCTCTAGCCTCCAACACCAGATTTAAATACGCTTGCTCAATATTTTTGCAGGCTTCTGCTACGTAGAAGAGCCTCAAAATAATGACGTCTATGTGATCAACATATGCCAGAAGACGGTCCCCGGTGTTTCCATGTCCGAGTCTCGAATAGCCCACTCTAGCGCCAGAAGACTCGGGGCTTTTCTCCCTGGCGCAGTTTTCATATACCTTCACCTCCGAAGATGAAGACGTTGCTGCTTCTTTGGCATCTTCTCCAGGTTATGCCTAACCTTTAAAATCGAGGGCAGTTCTATCTTTATATGGCTAGACCGAGCTTCGAATCATATCCCGATCGTCCTCCATACACAAGATTGTATATCCAACTACGGGTAAAATTAAGTCGATGATGGCACAAATGGTAGGCCTAGACCTAGAGGTATAGAGGGAGATCCTATAACGCGGAAAAAGCAACACAAAGCCCGATAAAGGTGTTGCTTCCTTATTCCATTTCAACCCCCTTTGAAGTGTTTCTTCAATTAGTGATGGGTCACTAAACATATCATCGTTTCCTTTCGATGATCAATCAATATACCTTTCGAACGCTTTCGTATGGACTTGAACAAAGTTCGACCAATGAAACCATGCATATCGATTTCTTTACAACCTTGTTCGAGTATCAAATACTTTTTTGTCATACAGAATAGAGTGAAGGATGCGAAACGGATTCGAGTAATAAAAATATTCCTTTGCGCAATATGTTTCATCACCTAATTAAATAACAACCAGCACACGTACACTCACGCGCTCTATACCTTTTGAAATGACTGTTTGTTCGTTTAACCTTAATTGGATAACTTCCTCCAATTCCCTGTTACCTTACAAAAACGTTTGAGAAACCCTCATTGCCGTACGTTTTTATCGTTCAGACACAACGAAAGTTCCGACACACACACACACAAACACAGCGCATTATATCAATTATCATCATTCTTTTGACCGGAAATCCGGAAACGGCTAACGGCACCTGGTCGGCCGTGTATTACGTGTAGGATTTCGGCTAGCCCAGTCACAGTATGGTCAGAGTGAACTAGAAAAATTATCGTCTGCGTTGGCGCTCAGGTAAGGAATTCAAACCTAAACACACACACACACACACACACACACACACCTAGCACTAGCAAGCGGACACCAGTTAACGTATTTCTAAATCCGTTGGAAAAATATCGTTCTCATAATAATAAATTCCACAGCCTACAACAGGCAACACCCGGCGCTTCCTTCTGACGCTACAAAGCCATACCTATAAAAGCTAGTGGGAAAACGAATTCCATCTAAACTTGCCTGCTACATTGCCCACTCGCACATACACACCCACACATACAAGATGGCAAGTGTTATGGTGGATGTATACGGTACGCAGTGACACATGATGATTGATTACAAAAACGATGGGAATGGGCGCGGTGTCTGAGTTGTCACGTTTCGATTAATCTATCACAAAATAAGCCCATGCGTCCATAGTTTGTGCAAACTTTTTTCCCAAGCATTATAGATAAATAGTAAACACTACTTACGTTCTTTTGCAACGGAAAACATAGTAAACAAAATGAATATTTATTTAACAAGACATTTTAAACACCACCGTTACCATAAGTTATGAAAGGTCACTAACATAAAAGGAGCTCAGTTTCATGATTATGTAAAACAATGCGCTGTATACATCGTATTCTCTGTGATGTTTTGTGACCGTTCCGTCAATATAGCAAGCGAGCCTTTGCAGCATACTGTGCTAATATGGTACACCTTTTACAGTCATGCAGCCACTCGCAAGCACGAGAGCTTATTTGTATTGCATTAAATATTCAAACATAATTTACCCTTTTCACTCAAAGTCACACAGAATGCCACACACAACAACACAAAAAAATCCCCGAGAAACGAGGACGCAAAAGCTCCTTCGAAAAAAAAACTAAGCCTTTTCTCATACTCCACCAGCATCACGGAAAGACAGCAAGATGATGTTTGTGGTATATTGCAAAAGTTTAAACATTGTGTTCATAGCGCTTTCTCGGAATGGACAAAAATATCTTTAGCTGTAACGGACCGACATTTGACTAAGTAAAAGGTGTACTTTAAAGTTACCTTTTATTTTTAAATACGAGCTTTTACTACTGTTCTAACAAGAAGGACAAGATGAGTATAAAGTACGAACTGAACAAATTGCAAACAAACATTTAACATAAAAGTCAATCCACATTGAAGCCAATTTGCTAACCTGACCTACTTTCCCAAATGCTCAATCAAATCAGTACACCATTATCGTACACAAACAACAAATCCAAAGGGTTTGGAGCGCCACAACGTGCCCACCGACGAGAGACACGCATCAACAAAAAAAACATCTCTGATTTATCGATCGCCGAAAATTTTCGAACTGCAATCTAATTTGCTCCGGAAATTGAGTGTGTAAAAATAAATAAACCAACCATTAACCGACCGTTGCCGGACCTGGCGTACCAAAAATAGGCACAAAAGCAGCATCACGTGGCAAGCCAAAAAAACATCACACAACTCTCATTCGATCTTTGCTTCCACCAGGAGCTGCCGAAACACATAACTTCACACACTTCCGAACGCTTCATATTCAACACACTTGAATTCGTGTGCCTCGGCACATGAAAAATAAATATCACTTTAGGCACTCGGTTCATCGTGTGCTACCTGACACTACGTCTGCCAGCACCAGCATCACCTTACGCATTCGCTAAAAGCGAGAACGAGAGAAATTAATTAATCGAATAATAAAAGCTTTCACGTGGCACGCATAACTTTTTGATGCCGGAACCTTACGGGAGGAATGATTTGTGCTTCAAAGCCGTGGAATAGGCAAAGGATGCAGGCCGTGTAGAAATATTTATAGCATACATAATATCTGGCACACATTCGGTCATTTTTGTGTCGGTGCTTACACCCTCCACAAATGAAGAGCAAATAGGTTGAATAATTAAAATTGGTCAACAAACAGATGATGATGTTTTTTTGGTGTAAACATCGTAGCTTTTGTAGCTTATTTTCTCATTTAAAACATTACTGAATAAGATATTTCACTGTGGATGGAGACGCATGGTACTTTACTTAGTTTCATCAGACATGTCTCGAGTCTTGCATGCGTTTATATTTTAAGATACCTTTATTAATAACCTGCAACCAATTCTTTGTATAATTTTATTTTAAATTGAAAACATTTAGTTCTATTTATATATCATTCTGAGTATTTTTCAACAACAATGAATGTTCCTTCTCGTGTTCCATTGAAAACACGTGACAGTCACAGTGTGAATTCTGCCATGATAGCCATGAGTCTTATGAAAAGATTAATACGATGATATACTTCTACCGACCTACCGCCTGGCTGTCTCGTCAGCTTCCGTTTTAATTTCGCCTAATTGTGATGAATTTGTCCACTGGCAATTACTGTGCCTCCAGTTTTGTTTTTTTTTTTTTTTGTTATTTATCGGAGACAGAAACATTTTACAGTCACCCTAGAGGATTCGCTATCTATTCATCTTTGTGTATGTAATGCTTGGGCGTTGGGTCGTACCTACATTCTCATTGCTCCCTGTTCCCGGCTAGAAAGAAATGAAGATGTCATCTTTCTTCCTTAGCGCTTTCGTCCATCAGTTAAAATAAATTGAGAAAACCTAAAATATTACCAACCTAAGGATGGTGAATAATTTACTTATTTTACGATACCTTGCTCCACAGCTTTTTTAACCTTCGTTTCGTTATTCGGTTTGTTCGTGGTACGGGAGCTGTTCGTAGCAGCAAGAGATGAAGTAAAATGTGTGTTTTGAGAAATACACTCGGGTTTATATTTTTTTCACTGATGTACGATGCATCATAGTAGTAAAATATTAAACGTTTTTTGATAAATTATAACGGTATGACTCGAATGAAGTTGACCAACATGAGATGTGCGGGTATTACTAATACATCCTTAATAAGTTGTTACTGATATGATTCATTTATAAACAGACCACTCATACACATATGATTAAAGTATAAACTAGTATGCACAATAGTTTATATTGAGAAATAAAACGGTTTTAATTATTAAAATCGTTATTAATTCGATTGAGGGTTCTAATTGACTGTATCTTATCAAAGTAATGTCCAAGTAAAGTCTGTTATCAAAATATAACAACTATGATTTTTTGTTCCATTTTGTCATTATTTTTTAATACACTAAATGCTTTCACTCTTCCCCAGCAATAGAGAGCTCTAATCACATTATTTATAATTTCAACTCCACTACTCAACGAACTGATTTACACGCTATAGCAAAAAGATATACTACCATCCCATTTGGCGCACATTTATCAAGATCGATTCTATCAACCACCTGGCATCGCGCCATGTCTTGGCAAAGAACTTGTGAACTCATCGAGCAGTCTCAAGCATTCTAGACAAAACGCTACTCATGAATATTTCAATCACAGCCAACCACCCAGAAACTGGTGCTTCCTGATGGTTCCGGTTCACAAAATTGCGTCCCGGTGACTTGGTGTGTTTAAGGTTAGGCAACCGATTATGGACAGCAGCCTCTATCGGTATCATTTCCTGAACCACATGCCTGGAAAGTAATCACACGGAAAGATAATCGCATTCCATCCCGAAGGATGCTTTCCGGTGCCAAAGCTTTTTTGAAGCAAACAAAAAGATGCTCGTTAAATTTGCCACAATCCCCGTAGTCGGACATAGTGGCGAAACGCTGCTGTATAACATTCTTCATGGACCACCGGTTGGAAAATCGATGAAACAGTCACGAACCATACATTCCGTGCAAGTTGTACAGGCTTATGCCAACACAAATAAATCACTGCAATGAAGCTCTAGGGTCAAGATTTGTAACGTTTCGTGGAACAATAATACGATAAAACGCCTGCTAAGAAGAAGCTAGCAGTATTGCAAGTTTATCAGGTAATATGTATTACTTCGGGTGATAAGATGGTGAATTTTTTATGTACCAATCAGATATGTTTCATTGTTCTGTTATGATTACGTGTTAAGCAAAAAATTCGTACAATGAAACACGGATAGTCCATTAGAGGTGTTTATTTTGAGAAAACCCAATAAACGATACAGTTATCTCAAGATTTCTAACGTTTTTCTAATGTTTTCCCCTTTCATAATTGATAAGACTTGTTTGGATTCAATCCATCTTTTATGTACTGTGGTATATTGAGCTCTATTCTGTTAGGATACACCGGTCAGTTCAATATTTTGCTTATCTAAATTTAATGTGTTTTTGTAATAAAACATTGCATCCTGTATAATTCTATACATATTTGACTTATGTTTGGCGGACTTTTCCTTTTTCTTTGGTACTACAACGTCGCAAAGTTTTGAGCATTTCTCGGTCCAGACAGGATTCGATATCCGATCCTGCAGTATGGTGATAAAAATTACCTTTTTCCGAAAACAGTACCAATACATTCCTAGGGTTTGACGTATAGATTTGATCTCAACATACTGGATCTCTAAGACTCCCTAATTACCATTAACTTAAAACCGTCAAACTATTTACTGTTCTCAACACTGAGCAAAGCTCTCAATTAGACTTGCCCACATTGCATACAATCAGTGCTTCTATTCATGAGACGTGTGACTTTACGCAACTATATCTAGACACAGACAAACGTACGAACATTCGTTAGGTTATTTGAGCAACGCTATCGTGCACAAAATGTAGTCAATTTCGTCCTTAATCCTCATCGTCTCGAGCAGATACGTGCCAGAATCGAAATCGTGTTTCGATTACTATTATAACACAAGCATGGCTCACATACTGTTTCCATCCAACGCAAACGCACATCTGAATTCGTTCGTTGGTTTTCAGTTGCTGATGATTACATCACTCTGTCGATGATGTCCAATGCAAAATTTGCTAGAACCGTTCTATCAGGAGCACTAAAATGTTTGAGGACATTTTTAATGCGTACGCGAACGAGTTTTAGTAAAATTTTATTTATTGAAATCATTGTACAGATAAATTTTTAAATAAATTGTTCGCGCAGAACGCTTCGCAAGCGTTCTGTTGTCGAAGCGTGTTTGAAGCGAAGCTTTGCCATAAGGGTATGGCACAAAAGAAAAGGTAGAACAGATAGGAAGAAAGAACAAGAAGGAAGTCAGAACGAAAAATACACAACGTAGGAAGGGTCGATTGTAAGAAAGCTCCGAATAAAGTTTGTAAAGTGTTTATATTTCAAAAATTACAAGCCTCGCAGAAAGTAGTTTTGCGGTTAGCGCGAAACATATGGTGCCGTGACCAGGATTGTAAAGACGAGGCAGTTTTTGGAATATTTTGTGGAAAGTTAAATTATCCAATTGGGAAGCTCAACGAATCGCGATGGTGGACATTTTAATTTTGTCGTTGAAGAGAAACGCGCTACTGGCGTCATTAGGTCGGTACGAAAGTTTCGTAGCAAACTATTTGGAAGATCGTGATCTTCAACAAGTGCCGTTACGTTTGGAACGTTTTAAGTGTTTGTGGTCGGAACTGGACGAAACTCAATCGAGATTGGAAGAAAATACGCAAAGTGAAGTGGAAATCATTACCAACAGTGAAAAGCGAGCGCATTACGAAGACATTTGTTTCCGCGTCCAAACGTTTTTGGAATCGAAGCTGACGAGCAAAAATGCT